>CAJQUW010013672.1:0-286437 GCA_907163375.1 Prostheceraeus crozeri | reverse complement strand
ATTTTATTGCTAGTCGGTTTCAAATATGGACACGTCATTCCATATTACATTGCTATTTCAAATGCAATAACGGATGTTAGTAATATGTGATTATTTTAATACTAGAAACGTCAGAAATCTCAGAAAATGTGGTGATTTGGTTTTATTAAATATATAGCAATATTTATTAGAATGCCACGTAATCGAAATAGCAGCTATGTTTCATAATCAGCTTGTGGTTGCCAATTTGGACCAATTACTGTAATAGATGGATGTTTGATAACACAAGAGGAATGATAATTGTCTCATTTTGTCGTTAATTGCAAAGCAATATCATAGAATCACTCAGATTATTTTAAAATTAATAATTTCCGCTAGCGAGTTGAATACACGCAGCAGAATTGTTTGCATAAGATCATTTCTTATAACATAACACAAATTTTGAGTTCACCTTCCCAATTTCATAACAGCTGAACTTTATGTAACTTGTTCAATTATTTTAATTCAGGTTCGGACAAATGTATGGTTCGGTTCATATTTGCATAATATTGAACCATTCTCTGCAAGATTTCATTATTCAATCGCTAATAAGAGAGCTCCTTTGAAATTCAGTACAGAAATCATATACTTTATTTGCAGTAGAATTGCGTTGCTACAATCTGTATTTTTGAACGGCAATTTGCGCATATAGCTGCAGGAATACAGTCGTCATTCGTAATGAAATATTCGTAGTGAAATATTCTCTGATTCTTTTTAAAATAGCGTTTGATACAGAGCAATCACCTTTCTCCATGCATATCACACAAACTTTGTGACGATTTTGTACGTGACTTCTTGGTGTGGTAGAGTGGTCATTTATGGAGGTCTCAGCGCGGCGCGAAGTAAGCTAAATCGAAGCGAAATTGCTATGGGGCGATGAAAATTTCGTCAAGTATTTAATGTCACCAGTGTTATGTAACGTTCAATGCGTGTCGTTCAACGCTGCAATCGCTTCGTGTTTACTTGTTCGGTCCATTGTTATTAATAAAGGCATCATCATGTTGGACTCATGCGCGCGCTTCATCAATGCACATTTAAGAATACGTGTAAGAAGGTCGATCGGAAAGACATTCTCGCACACACGTGACATCACACTATGAAAGACTGTCAAAATAAGAAAATTTCTGTATAAATCCTGAGTATGACCCTTGATAGATATACGTGTATATGGCAATCAATATCTCAGTGTTTAATCACAATGCTATCTTATTCAGCATTCAAATAGACTACCACTTTTTCACAATACATAAGCGTTGAACGATATTCTACGGTATTCTGTCTTCGCGCAATTCAGAGTAAAGGCAAAATAATAGCCCGCACGCATACCAGATTGTCACACAGTGTGTACATGATATGCGTCTGTAACAGAGGCTGGTAAACAAATCAGAAATACCGATCGAAAATGTTGCTCATATTACAGGTGAGTTGACAAAAATGACATAGGCAAATTCACATATTATTGTTATTAGGCTTGCATATTTTATTGTTATACTTGTCACAGGTACTATTTACACAATTATTATAGCATATCATTGCTATTGTTTTTTAGCAAGTTTAATTGTACATCGCATTTGCTAATTAGGATGAAATATCTATTTCCACTAGCTTTTTCATGATTAAAAAAATGACAAATCTTTAAAATCATTGATCTTTTCCAATTTTTTAAATCTATTTTCAACATCTTGCATATTAATGATAATTGTTAAGTCAAATTATTTATGCGTCATTTCGAAAAGGCTGTCACATATCGCCATGATATATTCTATATTTTTTCCTTCTATCGATTGAATAAGCTTTCTCATAATTCTTTCCTCCCGCGACTACACTGTAAATCGCTCAGTACCAATCACATACGAAGGATGCATACCAAAGTATTTTTTTGGTATATTTCTGTATTCTCTTGGTATATATTTGTATGCTTTTCGTATGTTATTTCAAATGCGGTATGCTTTACATACTAAATCATGTCCAACGTATCTTGACTTAAGGCCTTTTGTCAATAAAGATCACACTAATGTTACTACTGTTCTGGAAGTAGTGAGATAATGACATTCAAGTGTCATACTTTCAATACCGAATTCGATTTTAATACATGTAAGTCTAAGGCAATTCATGAATAATCAATAAGATTTCGACCATCAACAATTATGCATTATGTAATTTTGAAATTAAGCATATTATCAATCCGAAATAAAACACATTATAATTCCTGAACGCAAAAAATAGTTATGTTTGAGATATATAAGTCGACAAGATTTCACTAAAGATATCGTTTAAATGAAATGATGTTTATCAACTTGAGTCATAAAGTAGATTTAACTAAACGTCCTACTAATGTTGCTAGACAAGTAGCATCGACGGCATATTCGTGGAGCATAAAATTCACAATAAATTTAAAGTACTTAAATTTCACTCTATCAAACAAAACATATTCACGACTGGTATTACCGAAAAAAGTTAGTATTTGACAGTAGTATGTAATATATATATTTTTGCTATGTGACTTAAAGCTGCACATACCAAACACATAACAGAGGCATACGAATAAGGATGAATTTGCATCGGTTCTCGTATATAAAACATACCAACAATTTGTATTTCAGTGTAAAACAGCCAATCACAGATAGATTAGTTCGTATCGCTGCATACCAATCACATACTAAAGTAAGTGAGATTTCGTATGAAAAACATACCAGATCTCTGTAGACATACCAGAATCTCGTATCAGATGTTGGTTTTAAATTGTATGTGATTTTGGTATATGTTTGTATGTAATTTTCGTATTCAGCGATTTACAGTGTAGTATGCATACCTTATTACTTAAAAACTTGTTTTCTTTCTTATGCAAAAACCTCATGAATGCTCCAATGAACGAATCATGAGATATTATCCTCATGAATGTCCTCATTATCACTCACTATATTCTCATCAAAGCATCATGAGAACATCATGAGTTAAGTACTTTCCTATGAGAATATCCTGCGCCTCATGATAGTTTCATGAGCTCTCATGAAAATCCCATGGATCCACTTAAAATTTCATGAGTTCTCATGAAAACATTTCATGATGGCGTGCTCTAGCTTTGAATGTTTGAATGATCTTCTTTGAGTGCATGCTTCTGTTATTCACAGATTATTTGAAAGTCAGCTTTCAATTTCATGTGGTCTGGCCAGTAAATATACCTATTCAATGAAATATTCATTTGTTACATAATAGTATGCTTTGCAACAAGTAATCAGAAAATTGGAAACTCGAAGTCAGGTGTATATTTGAACATTCTGCAGCTTGATATTGAACAACAGCTCTGATGTCCTTGGCAGTGCATATAGTTAATTTCAGTGGTTAGACCTTATTTTAGCTTCTGTATGATATCATAGAAAGCGAAGAATTCGCAAGTGAAATGAACTTTTCTTTTTAGTCATTACATAAATTGCAGATTCGATCTTCGCAGCAAGTCTATTTTTATAACGGCTGTCTGCACTAATCATCAGTTCACGATTTCCGCATCTCAATTTCAGTGTGACTATTGCGTCTTTCAGTTTGAGATTGAAGGTCAAGCAATATTTTAGATGAAAATCAAAGTGTGTTTATTTAAGGAATCAGTACAAGTTTGACTCGTTTTATCACTTTCTATCCATTCATTTGTGAAGTGCAATATTGACCGATTCATACACTGTAAAAAATCTAACGCCAAAATAACGCCAGGTGCCGTTAGATAATTTCAATTGACGTTATATTGCCGTTATATTAGGAGCTCTGGCGTTATACTAATATCATCGCGTTATACTTGCCGTTAGAATATCTTCCCGCTACTTTGCCGTTAGAGTTTAACGCGAGCTGCAATTTATCGTGGTGGATTCAGGAATTGTCGAAGCATATTTATTATGCATAACGACTACTTGAATTGTCGCAACTGCTATAATATTGAACCTATGTTAGGTAAAACAAAAGAAATACTGTACAAAAGTTAAAAGGATTACGATGACATGTCCAGAGGCCTTTCGCCGGTTCACTTCACTATTGAACCTATGTTGTCAAAGATTTCTATCACAAAATATAGTCAGTATTAGTTTTCTCATCTTTGCATCTTTTTAGCTGACCCGAACATGAAAGCGTAAAACTGGAATCTTTTCACAGTTTTGTGGATTTGTTTGACATGGTCGGCACTCTTTTCTTTGACCAAGGAATGCTGATTGCATTTGCTCCTTGGAGTAGACTAGCCGCGCCTTCTTTGCTCCGTCAAGAGATCTCTCTGCGTTTTTCGTGTTTTTTCCCGCGTGCTTTGAGGTTGATTTTTCGCGAATATTAGCTTTGCTAGGAAACAGGAATAGCCTATGCATACTGGTGGCAATGCTGGTATCAGTCTCTTCAATATGTTTTGAAAGTTGAGAGGTTCCACATCAAAAGTTAGTGTTAAACATCAAATATCATTTTTCAAATTGACGATGACATTTTGATTAATCAGAGTTTCTGCATCAATTTTTTCTATACGAAGTAGTTTACATAACGAAGGAAATTTTATAAAACATTCATGATATTCATACATGTCCATAAATTTTTAGTGAAAACATAAAATTTCAGCTGTTCATTTTAAGTTCAAAAATATCAAAATGCTTGATGAATTTTTGTTTTCGATGCGGCTAAACAAATAATTTTAGTTTTATTTTAGTAACATGAACTATAATGTTATGCACAATTTCATCTAATACTTTTGTGACGGGGAGAGCAATAAAATCATGTTATAGTTGAATTATGTTTTTATCAAAAATGAATGGGATATCAAAAACAATATGAATTGCTATCTTTTTTACGTAGTTCTCATGAGATATATCAACAATATTGTACTAAATCTAATATACAAGCGTAAGCGATCAAGCAAGTTGATAGTCAATAATGTGTTATGAATTATTTTCTATTGATTTACTGGATTTCCCATTTTTCTATTAAGTTTAGTGCAATGGTCTATTCCTACAGTTCAATGTTATAGTTGTGCGGCCCGAAGGGCCGGTAGATTTTGCTGTGTCATTGAAAATATAAGAAAAACAGTCCTACGAGATATCATCATTCCAATCAGATGTCATTTGATGAACTCTCATACATGACATAGGCTTCTGTGCACATGAGCAGACTTGTCAATCATCTATAGTCAGAATGACACTAAGCATATTATTTGTTCACTGTTTATCTCCATGTTGCATTGCAGATATGCATAAATCATTCAGCCTTAAATTGACGCTCTAGGCCGGATGATTAATCCTTATCAGGCATAAACTGATTAAGTTGGCGTTTGTGCCCGATAAACAGGGTTGGATGCTATGGTATCTAATAAGGATTGATCAATTAAAGTCGTCAATTCTTTCATGATTGTGCTATATGAAATTCCAAATGGAATTTCGAGATAATATACCATTCTGGAATTGCGTTTGCTTGTAAGTTTATTTAATTTTAAGTATAATTATGCAATCATAAGAAAATATTTTGTTTCGTAATTTGTTTAAATGCTTACTGCCATCATTAATTTCGAATCCCGCATCTGTTGTTTGAAGATGGAAGCTGTCAAAGTTACGTGTGACGGAACTAGCCAAATAATTATTGAAAAGGATGGACAGCTGACAGATTTTGTGGACAGTGGTAAGTAATAACTGATTGTTCAATATATCAGTAATTTTTATGTAGTTAAATTGAAGATATCTTTGTCTAAAAGTGACATATATTACATGTATGTCAATCTATATTTCTAAGATCAAGTTAGCTAAGACATGCTGAATTATCACACAGTTGTAATCCGACGAGTGTTCAAGTCCACATTCTGCTTGTACATTAAGATTAGGCATGCCGTCTTAATTATCGAAATGGATATTCGCACGACACGCCCTGGCTGAAAATTCGAGCCCATGCACAAATCTAGAAGTGAAAATTCGAATAGTACAGTATAGTAGTTCGAATATTTTCAGGGAGATTACAAGCCAATATTGCGCTGAAATCGTGATAATTCGTTTGATTATGGCATCACCCGAGTCGGTTGACCGATCAGTCGAATGAGCTAGCGTCTGGTGTTATAGTGATGACGTCATAAATATTTCGGAAGAGAGCGGAAATCACGCGACGACGTTGAGACTGCATTATAGTCGTGAATTTGTTTAGACATTCGTTCCTAATTTTTATTTAGTCCTATGATTATTTGCCTCTGATGTGGAAATGGAAATCTCATCGACAGGTAGCCTAAGCTCAGTAATAAATTTTGAATTATTTATGTCGAGTATCTAATTATCGCAATTTCCGGCCTATAAGGCGCATCCGCGCATAGGGCGCACAAGCCGATGACAACAGATAAGGCGCACTTCGCGTATAAGGCGCACATGTGTACCGGTCTTTCAGAGAAATACCTTGTCGATAAGGAATCAATAATTGTAACTAATTTCTCCGATAAAAGTACATGTACTACCATTGGTTTGGAATAAGCAAAAAGTAGGCCTACGATTATCATGGTTGATTTGGCATAATATCTGAAAAACCACGAAGGATTATGATCGACATGAGTCACATGATAGCCCATGAATTATTCCTATGGCATACGGCTCAGCTAAGCCAACAAAATCTAGCATGTCGGAGTCTTGTGTTTGAAATGAATGTTTGATTCAACTACAGGTAGAAGTTTCACGGCTCACTACAATATTCACTTCGGTATCTGAATCAAGACTCGTTTCAGTGTTACAATCAATGTTCGCCGCAAGTATCAAAATCACTATTAGCTTAGGCATCTGAATGGGGGTTCGCTTTGTCGGAATCAATGTTCCTTATGATACCTGGGTGACTCGAAGAAAATGACACCCCTATCTCAAAGCCACTTCGAATAACCTTTTCTGGCACTTGCTCTCATGATATTTTCAAATGAATGCCTACCAGTACCAATCTTTACAGAACTTAGAAGTCTAATTTCACCTTAGATAGGGGGCACTCCGCAGATAAGGCGCATTGGCTGTTTCCGAGTAAAAAAAGTCGTGCCTTATAGGCCGGAAGGTACGGTAATGATAAAAATTTAGAAAAGTAGCTACGTATCTGTGTGAACGGTATAAGAGCAATCAATCTCCAACCTTATCTGCTACGCAGTATAAAATGAATGAAACCTACATGTATTGTAAAAAATATCACCTAGCGGCGAATTAATTTTTCATCTCTCTGATAAGCGTGGTTGATACTGTCGGAAAACATATTTTTCTCACCATGTAACTGGAGTCGTGTGATGTATACAACCGCATGCTTCACAAGGTATTTTCTAGGAAATTGTCATTTTGCCACCAATTCTAGTTCCGAGACTGACCACCAAATTTAGATAAGCGCAGTATTGCAGATATTGCGCAATAGATTTCTTTGGTTGCCATAATCAAACGGATTGGAGCGATTTCAGATAATCATGACATTTGGGTTTTATGATCCTTCAATCACTCAAAGTTCTACTGTAACGAGCACTCAGTGCCATAGTTAAACCGGAATTGAGTAGGACCATTCATGGACCTCCAACTGTCAGGATTTAAGCTGATTTGATCCCAAATTTTTCACAATTTTCTGAGATGATCCGGGAGATATGATCCGGGGATTTATGAGATTCGGGAGTTGATCCGATCATTGTATGGGTATACATGAGTGAGGTTGGAGTAAGATAGTTGACATTAAATGGCAGAATTCCTGAAATCGTCACAATTTTCAATGACATGTGCGCTTGTTTTCATGACTTAGGGGTTGTCCGGTGATCAAATCACCCTAGATCCTGACAGTTTTATGTCTATTTTTTTGTCAGCCAACCAGACAAGACAACAAACAAAGAACATCAGCAGACATGTGACATCAAAGGCAGCAAGACTACATCCATAAGGTTTATTGTCTCGCAGCAAACCGCAGCCAATCACAGTAAATCTCAACACAGATAAAAAACCAAAAATAGTTGAAATACAACATAACCTTATATATTATTTCATCTAATCTGATTTTGAGTATTATAAATGCCCACTTTTCAGTTTCGATGAAATTCGGGAAGAGTATTACTGAACTTCAATGGATGGGTTGTGTCGTTTCTCCAGAAGTATTTCCTATTCTCCTTAAAGAGAGTAATGTCGAGCTTACGGCAATAGTAAATGGAGAACCACCAATAAAGAAAGCTCGGATTGATTTGACATCATCAGATCTCTCTTTTTCAAAAGAAAATGCTTCATCGAATGCAGTTACACCGGTCGCGGAGACACAACCCGATCCATCTCCCTTGAAGAAGCAGGTGATCGATTATTTTTGTTATGGTTGTTCGTTTGAAACTTCTACAGCAAGATTAATGCAACGACATCTATGCACACATGGAAGTTTAGGTGCTCTCCGATGTCCTACTTGTTTGGCAAGATTTCGAAGTTTTTATGGCTATAAACGACATTTGAAGATTTGTTTATCCCCTTCTGTCGATGAGCAAATTAGCGAAGTTGATATCAACAATAAAGAAAATTATCTTCAAAATGATGGGTTGTATGGCTTTGCATTGCAACTTCAAGGCAGGTTTCGCTGTTCTGAATCGGTGATGAACATGTTCTTTTGTAACGTCAGGGAGCCTCTGTCTTCGTCTAATCTAGATATTGAAAAAAATGAAGGCTTCTTGTGAGAAACTGAGCAATCAGTATAAACGTCAAAAAACTTTAACCGATATATTTAAAATACCAGACATAATCAATTTCAAGTCTGGAAATATTGGATCTACCGTTGATTTCTTTAAAATGTTAACATTTCTTCTGCAATGCCCTGAAGTACAAACCTTCACCCAAAATGAAAAGAATGCACATCATTTTGAGATCGCTATTTACTGTGATGATTTAGGAATTACAAATCCAATCGGTAAAAGCAGAAACAAACATAAACTTTGGCTTTTTTACTTTAAGCTTCTGAATGTTCCGGAAAGATACCAGGGAAAAGTAGTCTCAGTTTTTCCGATCGCTGTTACAACCAGTAAAGCTATCAAAAATGCGGAATTCAGTAAAATTCTTCTTCAAAATTTTATAGATTCGATTAATATTTTGCAGCATGATGCTAAATTACCAGTTAATGGATTTGTCAGGACTGTCACCGCATCTGTTCGATATTTCGTAGGAGATTCGTTGGCTGCAAATGCAATTGGTGGATTCAAAGAAGAGTTTAGTCCAAAAACTGTGCGTTGCTGCCGCATGTGTAACTGTACTTATGATGAGATGAGGATTGTAGTTTCTCATGAACAGTGTCCCATCAGGCATCTTGACGAACATACTACGCGCGTTCAGGAATTGAATTCCGGTCTCACAAAGAAGGCAAGGCAGCATTGGTCGAAACATTATGGAGTTCAACGAAATAGTATTCTCTCTGACATTGCAGGCTTTGATGTCACAAAGCAGTTGATTTTCGACAGTATGCATGACATATTGGAGGGCGTCCTGCCTCACCAGTTTCAACTGTATTTCCTCAACTTCTCCGAACGCAGTTTGCTTGATCTCAATCATTTTAATAGTTGGCTTCGGAATTTTAAGTATCACACCGGTATGGACAAACCACCTATTATTCCTGAAACCATGAGAATTTCTGGATATTTTGGAAGTGGTCAAGTACTGTCATTGACACGAGTTATGCCTTTTTACATCAAACGTTTCCTCGATTTTCCTGATCCTCACACTTCCTGTTTATTGAAACTTATACATATTCTTCAATTATTCATGAGTCCAATTGTCACTGATGTTTTCATAGAGGATCTCCAAAATTTGCTAGAATCTCATCATACAGAATTCATGACATTGTATCCTAATCACTTCATACCCAAAATACTTTTTTGAAGCACTATACTTATCAAGCTTTGAAGTATGGTCCTATTCGATACCAAATGTGTATGGCCTACGAACGAAAACATCAAGTTGTAAAAAATATCCGACAGTTCAATTTCAAGAACGCTACTTATTCTGCCTGCAAGTATTTGTTGAACAATACCGCAAGTATTTTTTTCAATTTAGGTGGGGACATCAAAACCGATGTTTACTGTAGCGTTGATGAGCTAGAGGTGAAAGACGACGTAATTGTGAAGTTGACGATTAATGGCATAACCTACAAACCTGATGATGTGATGACTACTTACATTGAAGAAAGTATTCAGTTCTACTTGATAAAGAGTATTAACAACTCTGTAGAACGACGAAAATTAACTGTGACTCAACTGGACGTCGTTGAATATCGGCATCTCTTCATCTGCAAAGAAGGCTCTGGCGTGAAAATCATTGATCCAGAAGAATTGACATTTCCATGGACAGCTTTATGTGTTCGTCATGGTGATTCTTTCTTGATAAATCCTTTAAGCATTCCTAATATAACAAGGTGCATCACATGACTTGTCAATCAGGACTACATTTCAACGTGGCTGTATTCCCCCTCTATTTCAAGAGTACGTATAGGACGTTAAGTTGTGCTGTTTTTGCCTTCATCTTTTGTTATTGTTGCTGATACACTTGTTATTGTTATGTTTTTATCTCGGCTAATACTGCATGCATATATAAAAGTTGTATTTTTGAATGGCTGAATCATAGGTGTAAGCACCGTTGTAATTAGGGTCTTGCTGATTTGATGTTTAACGCTAAATCGCAGCATTTCGACCATAGCTATAGTAACAAAGTTGGTAAAGAGAATAAAGTTTTAGCTAAGCTACAGTTCAGCTGAAGTGCAAATTCCGGTTAGCTGCGTTTTAATCTATTTCTAAGTAAAGTGAATGAGTTTCAATTAGCCATCAGAAAAAAATGAACACTTAACCACGCAGAAGTAAAAAGTTATAGATATATAATTTAGATGCTTGAGTTTTTATATTGATATTAGTCAATTACTTTATCTCTGTAACCTAGCTGTCATTAAATGATTACTAGAAACATGCTAGGTGTAGGTCGTGGGGCTGTGCTTTCTTTTAAAAACCAATTATTTGAATTTCAGATTTGTTCAGCACCGTTTGGCACCCATATGAGTGACATATTGGCGACTTATTTATCCCACCGCTCGACATTTTTCGTGAAGGATGGAAATCATATGTACGAAAGAGACTTCAAAAATGCTATAATTGCATTTTGTGAATCACATATTCCCTCACAAACTAATGCAATGGATCGAAAAGAATTTTACACGCGTTTAAAAGCGACCATTAAAGTCCAGAACGGTTGTCAGGATTCTTGGGTAAGTTAGTAACAGTATTTTAACCATATATCTAACTTATCTTTACCATCAGACATGATTTGCATTTCATAAATGCTTACTCAAAAAATGAAATTGTTACATCAAAGTACTAATAACTTCCGTTTCATTTGCACGAACTGAACATTGCTTACAATCTCAACGACCCCACAAAGGAGTTTTACGAAACTTCACGGATTTCGCAAGAAGCCATCAACTTACTGTGTATCGAAGGGGTCGATTAGCGGAGAAGTTGTCATAGAAAAGGTCATGGAGACCGACCAACTTCTGCTTAACACGAAGGTAAATATTTGAGCCAAAATTGTTTAAGTTTTAGCCATAAGTAACGAAATGAACTATTTCATCTTTACGGCGAACTATTTCATCTTTCAGTCTGCTCACAACTTAATGCTGAACTAATTGATGTCTTCATTCCATGCTTCATAAAGTCCATCTACGTTGCTTAGCATGCAATTATCTAGTCACTACAATTCATAGTAACGGTATTTGGCTACTAATCATCGGATCATTCCTCGATGTGTCTACCTACCAGTAAACATCTTGGGACTGTCGATTGAATCTATCCATACCGGGGGAGGGTCGTTCGGCCTCCCTGTCGATTTTTACTTTTAAAACTACTTCGTTCAACCTAGGCTTTCGTGACTTTTTGTTTTTTCTTAACTTTTCACCAAAAAATAACCTGTTTTGAGAAGTACATTTTCTGAATTTTAAGCTACATTTTTGCATTCTCCATGTGCGGTAACTTAAACAAAGTAGCCTATAGATTGATTTAAGGTTTAGTACATCATTCTATAAATTTGAGTCGTAGTATGATAGTCAATGATATCAGACATGAAAAAAGTTTTTCAAACTTGGATATTATTTAAATCCTACTACGTATTTACAATTTCATATGTCAAAGACCAATTAATTAGCTTCTTAATGGCACATTTCACTTTCTAGTAGCATTGGAAAGCAGCAAGGCGTAGAAATACTCTTTAAAGACGTATAGGCCTACATGTATATTGAAATAATATTATTGAAAGAAAACATTTCAGATATATTCATTTGATACTCTCTTTGTGTCCTCACTGATAATTCCAGAATTCAAACTGTATTTGCGCGCAAGTATAATGGATAGTATGAGGATGAGCTAGTTAGGAATAATAAATACCACCATTAGAAAGTTTATACGCCAAATATGTGAGCCTGAAATTTTCATTGTAATTCTGTGCACGTTTGTAGAAGCTATATCGATGTGCTTCAGAGCTTAACGTTAGAACAACTTTCGACTCAATTTTTGAGTATTTTTATGAGTTGAGGACTATAGTTCTCCGAAAGCACTTCACTGTGTTATCAGACTGGTAGTTATTTTACATACGAAATTATTGCTTTTAATGTTGCTGAATCAATTGAATCATTTGGCTGCTATGGTAAAAATGCACTGATTGTTCTAGTTTTATAATTTCAGTTTTCTTTGTCAAATTGAAATGATGACGTTGTAGTTGTTTGAGCTGCTGAAATAGATGATGCTGCTTTTTTACAGATTGAGTTAGAGAAAGCACGCACATCCATTCCGGATTTGCAGATTCTCAACCGAAACTTATTTAGCGGTCGGTTCTACGACTCATTGCCGGCCCAACTGACTCGTTCCTCCGAGCTTCTTATTGATGAATTTAGTCGGATGTTTCCTAGTCATGCTAGTATTCTCATTGACGCTAAATACGTCATCGATAAGATTCAAGCGATACGTGGTGCAAGTGGATTGAAGACGATCATAGATCTGCAGAGTGTCTTCAACTCGAAAAAACCAACTGACAATCTTATACACGTGATAAATGTAAGTGTTTTATTTGTGCTTATTTATGTCATTTTGAGTCGGCCTCCTCTATAAATACATGTGATGTAAAGATAATTCTGAGAAACGAATCGTTAAGAATCATTGGTAGCATCTGTGACACTATATCCAATGGTTCGATATATTTTCTGTACAAGGCCTACACCTTAAGTTACTTACATAACACATGACAGCTTCACAGCTCATATGTTCACCGATAATTGTTACATCTGATTACTAATTGTTTGTGGAGTTGAGATCATTTATGGTTGTAATGAAGTCTGATAATTCCTTTGCAGGACGAAGATATGGAAGCTGCTCTGCTGCACCGGGCCAAATTCGGACCACAAGTCCTGCTCTCCGATACGAGGTTTGCAGTGCGTTCCAGGAAAGGGTGCGAGTTTCAATGATGAATCTCATTTGGTGGTCGCCGTCATCCTTATAGTGTATCACTTGCTGGATTTACATTATCCTAGTGCTTTCGCCCAGATAATGGGCTTCTTTCAAGAGACAATCCTGAAAGTTGAATATCCATATAAATCTCAGAAAGTGAGAAATTTTATCAAACGCTTAGGTTTGTGACCTAAGTTGTATTTTGTAATAGCATACAGACCGTTTTATTAATCGTTGCACAAATCGGAAACTTGAAAAATCTTATCAAATGTAATTTCATCACTGTCAAATATTGCAACTTGCAAACATGGTGATTGATTTTGTTCAGTTGAGATGATGATACTCAATCAGAGATGCGATAATAATACTCCTAACATATCCCATTGTGATGTGCAATACTAAGAATTTGTTTGATATTGTTTATCATATCTAATAAGTTGTCTTGTCGCCACTATCTATGGTGGCCTGTCAGTTACATCAGCTGTAGCGAAGCGCTGTACACCATTCGATGGATGAATGACGCCAGTCTTAAGTAAATAAATTGACCTGAATTTTAAATTTTAAATTGACCAGACATCAACGCTCTGCTGAAGATATCTTTTTACTTGGTATAATCTTTTTGAAATTGAGTTTGTCATCAATGAATAGAACGTCTTCGATGTTTTTGAGTTTTTTTAGCAATGATTTTACTGTAAATTTATCATAGCTGATCCTCATTTTTGTGTATCCATCCTATCATAAAATAAAAACGACATGAGAAACGTTGTCAATAGATCATGAAGTCTTCGAGTTTTCATCAAAAAATATCTTCATAGTGAAAACGTGTGTTAAAGAAAACTTTCGATTTTCTTGTGTGACCTGACCACTGACGAACTTATAGTACACCTCAAATTAATCTTTGGAATATAAGGTTTCATATGATATGAAGTTCATCAAAATTGAATAACGACTTCAAAGAGAAAATTACGTTTAAAAATGTGTTCACTTTTTGTGCAATGATTTATGAAACGGTCGGAATGTCTAAGCTGTATCCTTCTCTGTATGTCGTATTTTTTGTTTGATACTAATTGTACACATTCAATAAATATACCGAATATAATATATTTGTTCTGATTCAATTGATCACCTACAATAACGCCAATTTGGCGTTATACGGCGAACATGGGTATAACGTCAGTATAACGCCAGAATTGCAAAAATATAACGTCACATTGAGTATAACGGCAGGTATAACGTGAGTATAACGGAAACTTTTTTTCAATTCTCGCGTTAGAATATAACGCCTAAATTTTTTAGAGTGTAATTTCTCACTCATCCCTAAACTCACTTTCTTTATTTATCAAGTTAAAACCCTCAAGTTTCTATCTTCACATTCTTACCTCACCTACTGTCCTATTGCGCTTGAAGCAAAGAAAATTTGTGAAATACAACATTTTATCTTAATGAACAATTTTCTCAAGATGCCCATTTGACTATATAATACATATGATAGTGGTTCATTTCATCATAGATATTTTTCATAAAAAATGTTCATAAATATATGTGTAGCGATAAATACATTGTGTATAATTTTGAATGTAAAATTTGTCATAAAAATTACATTGACCAAACTTGCCGACCTTCAAAGTTACGGCATGATGAACACAGACATAGTTTGAAGTGTCAAGATCGTAAAAGTGCACTATCTGAACATAGTTTGATTATTGACCATACCGATAGAATGATGAACATCGACAATTTCCAGCTTTCTGTCCTAAATAAACAAAAGAATTCGATGCAAACTAAGATGGCCGAAGCACGCTTCATAGCGTTGAACAAGCCACAAATCAACCGCAAGCATGAATTGATATTGCGAGTCATCACTGCCCAATCATTTTTATATTTAAGCTTACTGCCTGTTCATTTACTTACCCCTTGATACTGTCCACCGTGACGAAACGCGTCGGGGAACTTTATTTAGTTTTTAAAAAATAAAAAATCGTCTAAATTGAGAGAGAGCTATTTTTTGCTTACATCGTGGAAAATTGAATAATGAAATTCCCGTATAAGACAACAAAAGATCTGGTTCATTTCATCGACACGTACTTGTAGAGATCATGGATTTGAGTCATTACTTCGACAGATCGTTTCATCAAAATGATATATCCAGAGTCAGAAGATATTGGAGTCTCTGATAAAGATCAAAGACTTCATATCTTAATGTCTATGAATTATTGAGTTAATTGATGTCTTTAATTACTTACAGACGTGGAAAAAAGTTTATGATAATTGTAAATTAAGTATGAAATATGAATTTATCGAATAATGATTGCTAATTTGTAGGTAACTTTCTAACAACAGGCAGATTTAGTCTCAAGATATTCTTGAGAACGATTCTAGATGTGGTATGAAGCCTTTCATCATAATATGTTGACTCAGTCCATTTTTAAAATCTATCTATACACTGCAAACTCTAGGACACGAAATTTCGCTTGAATTAGGCACGAAATTTAGGCATCAGTTCTAACCAACACAAGGCGCGAGTAGGCACGAATTTCATAGTGCCGAGTTCGTGCCATTGATTTTTCCTTCAATTTCATTGGATAGACAAATCTTTGCTTTGGTGCCTATTAGTGCCTAGTGGCGCCTATTGGTGCCTCGAGGCACTAGAAAGGCACTAACTGGTACGATATTTCAGCTTCGCGCCTAAGTTAGTGCCCTACAGTTTACAATGTAGACGTAGTTGACCAAGCGGCGAGAGAGGTTAGCCATTTTCCAAAGATTTCAAGACAGAACAAAAGTGTCAGGACTCTCTCGGAAAAAGGTTTACTGGTGTATCACTTTCAGTTAAGATTAAAAGAAAGACAGGGCCTTCGGCGTCCAGCGCCTTCTATCGGTCGTTGTAAGTGCATAGCTATGGGCATTACATTTCCATGACTTTAAATTGCTTTTTATTGTTTCACTTCCTGCCAGCTAATTCTCAAGAAAATTGCTTGTCTCAACTGAAATGCCTAATTAAAGTCAATTTTGATAGCGATTAATGGAAAATCCCAAATATTCTCTGTGTGTTCATTATCATGCACCAAAGATAGCAGAAATCAGTACTATTTTGTTGAATTGTTCTTCAAAACACTTGAGATTCTTAACGACATTGATTCCAAAAGTAGTTGGAACTCATGTTGAGAATCCTCCATGCAGGCCTGCTTGGCTTGATGTTTTGAACAAGATACCCCACGGTGAGAATTATTTTCCTTTCATACTGCGCTAACAATTTTCAATTGGATTCAGGTCAGCCTTTAAACAATTTCGTGTTTTTCTTAACAAATGGCATTGGGCATTATCTTGTTGATAATTGGCAGTCTGCGAAAAAATTCACAAAAGAAACATCCTCTCCTAATGTCTTGAAATGCCTGAAATGAAATGGTCGATGAAATGACCCTGTCGATGATATCTACGTGTCGATGAAATGACCCTGTTGATCCCACTGGTACATTACGGCATAAATAAAGCACAACGAATTCGATTGCCTACAAAAATAGCTAGTTGCTTAACCAGTCAGTCGACCGTGTGGTATCGAACAGCAATTAATGGCGAATTAATGAGACAAATCAAGAATGATGATCATCCTCAGCTATGGTCGACAGAATCATTATTCTTCAAGAGAGCGTCAGAGAATCCAAAGAGAATGAAACATGTCTCGACAAATAAGCCATCTTTTCTCATCCTGGCAACTAGATTGGTCGTCATTTGATGAAAACGTTCTCATCTTCATCTGATGTTGTAATTCGAGCCTATTTTCATGTCTTGAGGTTCAAAGAAATTCCTGTGATAATGGATTCGTTAATTTTCATGATTATAGAGTCTCGACTAGCAATCTCAATTTGACACCAAACGGATGGTGATAATGATTCTGAAGACGAAATCACATTACAAAGAAGACCCTTTGATGAATATAATTACAATGACTTTTTTCAGCTTTCAAAGCTTATTGATGACACGTCATTGACATTCTTAAACGTTCAGAGACTAAATTTCATGGGAATTTGCTCAATTCTATCTGTCCTATGTTAAGGATAGGGCTTTGCTACCAGTTCTCCGACATAAGTGTAGGGTTTATGAATCTTATTCTTGCCGCACATTTTCCGGATTTATAGATCGTCAACCAATCATTATCTATTGCCGCTTCTTCACGTCGCTTGAACTCATTCTTAGCTATCTCATGTGCTTTATTCATTCACGAACATGCAGATACTTAAAGTGAACTTTTCATCATCATACGTACAAATTTGCGGCATATCAATCATGTAACTGAGTCTCTCCATGTTGTGATTTTAATATTGATCAATAAACGCCGTAATCGTATTATTAATTTAATAAACTATGGTCCGGTGTAAATTATGTTGACTTGGACTCCTTCAGGATTGCCGACGACGTGTCTTTCTGGAGCAGACTTCACGGTTTCGCATGCGTTGTCGTGTCCACTTGTCTGCTTTTCTGCAATAAGACACATTGGGACGCGTGATCTCTGCCGATATCATGACTGTGATATGTAACTCGGTTGCCATCGAACACACTCAGTCCAGTTGGCGAAAGAGTTTTTGAACGGAACTCAACGACCACTGATCCCAGCGCAAAGGTGAATATAGTTGCAGGAGGAATTTGGGGCGGCAGGTTTGAGAGGGCGCATTCCAACGTGTGCGTTTTCAACGCATTTGCTCACTCGAACACTGAAAAGTCCCTTCCCGCCGCTTGTGAGTTCCACGAGAAGAGGAAAATTGCCAAATACGCATGGATCGTTTGTGACCCTAGTATTTTCGTCCATCGGAGGATGTGGTTCCATCACGAAGAACTGCATCAAGAGAATCTCATTTCTTCTGGCAATGGAAAGTCGAATGGGGTATGCACACACCATCAATTGGTTGAGAAGATGCATTACTTTCAGTTTCCTACATGCCGATTATCAGGGTCTTCGTGGAGCGCGGACGAAGCTGAATTCTTCGCAGCCCACATCAAGAACCTGCATCCTGGCGACAAACACAGCGACGGTTTCCCATTAAGTCTATATGCAGAGTGTTACTTGCAACTTCTATTATGGTTTAGTTACGAATGATTTTTTTATTGAGTAGACCAACGTGTGCCTGCTGTTATCATCCAATTGATGTATACGTTATATACATCATCGTGCGATTTGTAATAAACTATATTCTTCAAAGAAAAATAAAATATGGTCCTTAAGTAAGTATTATATAAGTCTTGAAAAATTTTGAATAATAATTCTAAGCATGCAGGTCTGCATTTAGAATCAAAAAAATGTCAAAACTCGAACTCATTGTACACAACTGTTCAACAATTCTTCGAACAATTGCTCATCTTTTGCCTATTCGAGCCCCTGAAAACTCGATCTCCTCGGCGTGTAAAAGGAGCAGACATTCTCCACGCTGATCACAATAACTACAACCGATTTAACAATGTTTGAGATTCGGAGATGTAATGTTTTCATGGTCATCTATTGCCAGCGGAGTACCGCAGGGAAGCGTCATTGGTCCCCTTCTTTTTTGCATTACAACAGATTATTTCTTGTGTGTGTCTTCAAACTCCGTTTGCTTCAAATACCCTGATGACATCACCATTTTACATTTTATCAGAACTCCCTCAGAGGACGAAAGTCAACTTGATGGGATGAATGCTGCGACTTGCTCGGAACTCAATAATCTTCCTTTGAATGTTTCTAAATGTTGTATAGTGGATTTTGTCAGTAAGCGGGATTTTCCCTTGCAACCTATCTCTATCTCCCGCACTTGCGTTCTTAAGACTGTCTCCAACTGTAAATTGCTTGGCATCACGTTCAATAGTCATCTCAAATGGAATCACCATGTCAATAATATTTATTGCTTCGACGGCCTCAAGACGCATGTACATTTTGTATAATTTGCGAAGATGCAGTTGCCCACAAGATGATCTGTTATTAGCTTTCATTTCCCACATTCGTTCTATTGCATCATATGCCAACTCAGTGTCTTGCAACATGCCTCATTACCTTATTAAGAAAATTGCTTCCATCGAAATGAGAGCCATCAGAATTATGGGTATCTCTCCAAATTGTGACATTCTAAATTCCAGGGAGAAGACCTGCCGTCGCTTTTTCGAGGCAATCAAAAGCAGCAGATCCCATCCTCTCAGGTCAATCTTATACAAAAGAACTCCAACAGCTCGCAATCTGCTGCATGTTAGACCTCCATTTGCGCGCACGAAACGATATAGTTAGTCTTTTATTCGACTTACTAGACCTCTGTGACTTCTTACTGTTTCTCTTTTATCACGCTTATTTCTCGATTTGTCAGATTTTATCGGCGGTTCGTGTAATTCTCATTTTATGTAGGCGCTGACTGAATGCTAGAGTACACTGCAAACTATAGAGTACGAAAGCTAGCTCATTTTCAATACGAAACCGTTTTACAAAAGGAGAATAGCAAAATGTACGAAATCACTATTGTTCCTGCTCATACACTACGAAAGTGAATAGCTTTCCTATTGGATGATTAAGGTAATCCAATAGGAAAGCAGATCGCTTTTCTGTGTTTCTTTAACTCTTCGACACACTTGCCAAGAAAGGGGACCTTCCAATTGATTAAGATCATTCTCATGCTCGATGTTTTTATTATTCATGCTCGATGTATTTATGCGTTCAACCTCATATTTGATTTTAAGCATTAATCATCATAGTAACCATTCAAACGATTGAATTCCAGAAGATCCCGGAGTCATATTTTTCGATCTCACTATTTGTGCTGAGCTATCGCTCATGCTCATGCATAATCATCATTTTTGACAGTGAATCTGCATGTGTTTTTATTTCAATTGAATCAGTAGAAGTATGGTTGATAGGCCAAGGGACCCCCCTCAGGTCTCAGAGGGTGTAGAAGTTCCCACAACTAAGTTTTTACTATCAGATAAAAAATGATTTTTTGTATGTCCAAGATGGTGCGTAATGAGTGAAATTCATTTATTCAATTTTTGCATCATGCTCTTGCATGTGCGTTATGCTAGAAGATCGCAAAATATGAATATTTTGTTTTCGCACATGATCGTGCATGAGTGGTTGGCCTATATGAACAAATCAGCGAATAAGAGCCATCATTATATTCAAACTTCAACACTAAAGACAGACTGTTGCCAAAGTTTTCACGGCAGCAATTGATGAGTTTGAGATCTCCACATTTGTTTTGAGGGTCTTAAAATGCAGCAATTATAGCTCAGTTTACGCCTATTTCCGATTGGAGTGGATAAATTTGAAAAAATGGCCAAATGTAAGGGTCATGCTTCATGGAATAAATCAATTTCTTTAAAATCAACTATCTGAGGTTACATGGCGACAGCAGACATTGTAAAACCGACTCTTAGTACAACTGATGCTGTGCTAAATGTTGAATTATGGAAACACCACATTTTCGCATGTGGTTACTGAGAAGGCTGAAAGACACTCAACGGATTAGTTATATCGACTTGCTACACGTTTTTTACTTAAAATCAACTTTCCTAATGATTTGATATCGATTTAAGCAGGTAAACAAAGAATTTGTAAAAGAGATCCACTGGACTCTCCTCAGGTCTCAGAGTGTGTGAAAAAGTTCAGGTCTTTGAGGGATAGCGTCTTTCTTCATGAATTCGTGATACAAAAAGATCGGGTACATTTCCTGTTTGATATCAATTGAAGCTCTGAAACTCTCCTGCACGTACAAGTACCCAAGGCGATTGTGAGTACATCCCAGGAAGTTGCTCTATCCAGCACGCTGATATTCATTTCCTTAAGACCAGGGAACACATTGCAGTGTACCTGGGAAGGCAATCTGCAAAGAACGTCTGAAGACTAAATTATGCGTCTGCGAGACTGCGGAACGCCTTTGTCTTTAGCAGTAGGCCTACACACAGTTGCCTAGCCTAGTTCTCTGCAGCACTGAGCGTCTATTTATGCAACTAAAATGCAGTAACAATGATTCCTGGCTCAGACGAGTGTGGTCGGGGAATCAAGGGTGTCGGTGTCTTTCATTAACTTTAGATATCTCTGATATCTTTCGCTCTCAATACTTACTTCTGTACGAAAGACATGAATTAAAGGACCTAACAAAGATCCTCAAGAGAGTTATTCTCAAACAAGATTTGAAAGAGTTGCATGTTCTGACGCATTGATGACGATCATTCAGAGAAGAGCCAGCCAGGAAAATGAATATAGATGAAAGCGAACAAAAACAATTACTGATTGATCTCATGCACTGGTGAGATAAAAAAGCGGGTAGATACATTGAGATAGGAGCGATACATTTTTTGTTTTCATCTTTGTTTCTGCACTGAACTTTGATAGTAAAGACATTCATCTGACATTTGAACGCCTACATAATCGCCAACATGATACACCGCACTTTCTTATTCATGAATACACAAGATCAATTTCAGCAGGATTTACAGAATTCAAAGTAAAAAAATATCAGGATGCCTCTCGTACTGAGCATGCTCACCTCATTTTCGTACTTCTCATGTGAATTCGCCAATCAGAAACCAGGTAAGTGATCTTCACAGAAAGGAAATGTCAGCGTGTACATGACGCATGGAGTTCGAAAATGACGTCAAATCAAACATAAAATTATTTTGTCTATTTTTATAATGTCATGTCAAATGATGTATGCAGAGTTCAAAATTGTTTTCAAACTTCCACATACATTCAGTTTCCTTAGATATTTGTTCTCTTCAACATTCTGCATGCCAAAGAAAATTGTGTAGAATGTATAGAATCAACTGGTAAGCAATATTTGCTGTATTGAGTTGTTCATTAAAATGTTTTGCTATGTTCATCGATATCAAGTAACCCAGCTTAATCTGCCTTGTCCAATTCATTTCCTCACTTGGCTGTAAGCGTTGACTGATGCGTTGAATCAACACTGCAAACCAAACTGTGCCCAATATGTGACTGATTATGTGCCCGACGCATTTTCGTCACATCGGTCACATTTGGTCACATATGTGACTTCCATGTGACCGATGATGAATCATCATAAATCATGCACATACGGCGAGTACTTGATGAGAATAATTCAAATTGATTTTACGAATACTTTTCGATATGTTTTGTTCAAGAATATCATTGGTAAGAAGATAATATCATATTGAACTTGGTTTGATTAAAAGTGTTTTAATGAGGACAATGATTGTGTAAAAAATGCGACACAGTCTTCGTCACATATCGGTCACATTTGGTCACATATGTGACCGATGATGAATCATCATAAATCATGCACATACGGCGAGTACTTGATGAGAATAATTCAAATTGATTTTCCGAATACATTGCGGTGTGTTTTGTTCAAGGACATCAGTGGCAAGAAGATGGTATCACATTGAAAACTGTTTTAATCAGGATAATGATTGTGGGATCAAAAAATGTGACACATGTCTTCATTTAATATGCTTGATCTCGACTGGAAGTTGTATCATCGTGTTGTAAGTGAAGTTGTATTATCTTGCCTAACCAGTGTGAAACAAATGAGCTTCATGTCAATGGTCAGCTTGTTTATTACATTGAGAATGAAAAACTGGGAGAAATTACATAATGACGTCCTATCCCCAAATAGAATCTTCAATCGCAATGTCCTGAGAAGTGAGTCTATACAAAATTGAATCAATGTACAGATGGTTCAATCAAACAAATTTATCGGTAAAAACAGCAATAGATGCTGCCAAGCCATCGATTGTTTCATTGGCGTATAGATAAGGTGTTTACTACATCAGCTTATCTATTTGTTTTTGAACATCAGGTGGCGGTTGGCGTTGAGCAACACACTGATTAAGACATTCTGAATTAAGCATTGATGGTTAATTCAAAAGTAAATGGAAAGTAGAATATGTATATAATGATTTGCAAATGTTTGTTGTTATTTCCATAAGTTCCTCAATTGAAAGTATGGTCTTCTCTTCCCACCAGGAAGTGGAATCATTTAAACCATAATTTTGCTCAATTTAATTTAGAGGCAGTACTTCTACTCTCCAAAACCTAAACAAGTAGTGGGTTTTAATTATCACAATATTTGGAAGAAGCGATAATCATGATCGATCGGACAGATATTTGTCACATATTACTCACATTAAGTCACATATCAGCCGTGTTGCATGTGACCGATTTGGTCACATATCTTCCGAGCTGAATGTGACCGATTTAGGCACATTTGGTCACATAAAGGCAGTGGCAAACGTCACATGTGTTGGGCACATAATCGGTCACATATTGGGCACAGTTTGGTTTACAGTGTATAAACACTGATTATGAAACGGCGATTTATTAGTTTTCAAGATCAACAGGTTGGGTTCCTCATGGAAAACATACAGTTACAAAGATTACTATTTCAAACAACACGTATGTGCAGAAGGCCAACAACTAAGAATCTCTCTTGATGCATGAAAAAATGCTGGAAGTATTTCAGAAATACTTATATATTGGAATATATCAGACGGTGGTGCTTCACTTCATCGACAGGTCTTTTCATTGACAAGTGGATGATATCCGCTTCAGAGCATCATGCATCCAAAGATAGTTAAAGATGTCAATTAACTTAATAATTCATGAACATCAAGCTATGATGACCCACGTCTTATGTCGTCGAGAAAATCTCGGTAACTGCACATTGAGAGGCATGATAATCTTTCTACTTTGTGATTTGGGATCCCTTTGTAGCATGAAACTGACATTATTGCTTATAAAGCAGTACTAAACTTTATTGCTATTATGAATGTAGCAATTGCTCGAATTCATTCGTGGAAGTGTGAGCATGTTAATTACAACATCTTGCTTTTCGTCAATGATCTGTAGGTGTAAATGATTTGAATTGATGAAGATTCCTAGTTTTGCAAGAAATTGGCCAAAAAGTGAAAAAAATTCATAAAAATGTGCGGTGCTAATCTACAATACGCAGAAGCTATCAATCACAGAAAGTTGGACAAAGAGAAGATACAAAATGAAATAGTCAAAGAAGTTTCAGAAAAAGATCAATCAGTTCAGAAGTAGCGAATAAATTAGCAAACAGTCGGATGTGCGTCAGAACATCAAATTGTTATAAAGAATTGTACAATACGGTACGAATGTAGACGAGCGGCGGGTTGTGGAGCAAAAAGCGATCGTTAAATGTTTTGAGTATGGAAGTGATTTCGGGACAATGTCATGAAGTTGGTGATGGGGATTCAGCATCTGACAAAACGTTTTCATTGCAAGCCTCTGTCGTCTACCCGTCAGCGCATGCATGATCTGGCACTTGCATTCGTAGTCACAAATGAGTCGGTGGCATCTTTCACGGATAAGATCTAGCCGTCTTGAGTGCTTCAAATTCAATAAAAGTCAAATTGAAGAGCGATAAGTCTGACAATGTATAGGCTACTCCGGACGAATTTTCTCAATTCTTCAAAAGAGTTAATTTTCATGTATATTAAAGTGTCCTTACTAAAGTGTCCCAATGGGAACATTCGGCGTGAAAGGGTTAAGCTGACAACATAAACGGATGATCTGATGTGAAATATACAATTAGATACATGCATGTAGTTACTTCTGTAGTCGTCGTGCACATCACCCTACATCATAATGCTCAATACATGCTGCTAAATGCTATCCTTACACTGTGCACACATAGATGATATATCTATTCCAAGCCTGCCTTTGCCTCAGGAATTAAAGTCGAGGCCCGGCCTCTTTCCAACTCTGGCATACTTTTCATGTATTTGCACCTGCGCGAATGTGTCATAAATTTGACTTTCGTCACGTTTACATGCGTATATTCACGAGTGATGAATGCTGATGAATTAGCTTGCGAATTTTGCAAATTAGTTTGCCGGGGATTTTGCTGCACAGGCGCACAGGCTGCCACCTGTTGTTTTCAAGGATGTCGGTTCCACAGTTCAGGGCATAGAAAAAGATTGTTTTTCTAAAGTTGCATTGCCTAGAATGGAAATTGACTCAAGGTCGTGGCACAACCGGGAGAACAAAGGTGGGGCATGAACCACCCATTAAGGGCTTAGACTTGCCCATGTGACTGATTCTAACCCAATGATGCAGACGTTGACAAGTGTATCTAAGTGAAAATGCGTGCGATGCATGTGCCACTATTGTGAATTACAGAAATCTATTCGCAGTTTTGCATGGACTGAACCTAAGCAAAATTATCTGTTAGTTTATTAACCTCCGCAGCCTATAAGACATGCCTACAGATGCAAAATCCACAAAAACACAATTTTTCATTTTAAGTTAATCTGAATGAGTTACAGAATAATCTCGAAGACTTTCATTATTACGGATTTGGTGCGGATACAGCAAGGATACGGATAAAAAATGTAGAATTGTTGCGGATTACAGATTTCGGACTTTGCGGATGCGGATCTGAAAAATTAAGTTCTTGCTTACTTAGGACCTTTGCTTCCTTTCCGGAGGTTTTATTGTTGTTAATTTTCTTGCTTCACGGCGATCAGAGGTCCTCTTTTCAATTGTTTGGTCTGATTAATTAACTTCATTGTCTCTCTTATCAACGCATTTACCAATGAGGATGAAGGGCTGAATGTATGTCAATCCAGTTGAAGTAATTTTGCTCAAATCAATGTGATGGAAATGTAACATTGAATTGATATTGATTGTCGTTTGTTAAACATTTTCATGAGAGATAGATGCTGCTTAGTGTTTTATTCTGAATGTAGAACATATTCAGGAAATCATTCGTCCCGTAATCTAAATATAGAATTGTTGATATTTTATGAAAACATTTCATTTCAGCTATCAAGTGTTTCAAACAGGAAATTAATGTAGAATTATCATCCTCAAGGATCTTCGCCAAGGAACTGTTGCGGGCTTATGTACGAATCATCGCCTGTCGAAATTATTCCTTTTATCCGATTCCTTGCAACTACAAGTCTTCGGTTTTGCAAAGGGACGAAATACACCGGTTATAGAATGATTCACATTAGCAGTACTCCACTTCGTTGTCGTTGGAAACCCCCAGGGCGCCGTAGAAGTCTCTCGGGGAGCCGTAGAAGGCTCCCGTGGCGCCGTAGAAGTCTCCCGGGGAACCAATGAAGGTTCAATCCCTATCCATGCAGCGGGAGGGATCCATTCCTTGTCATGTTGACTGTAGACTTCGACTTGCGCTTTTACGACATGAACAGACGTCGGATTTGGTTCACTAGAAGGTCACATCTGTGCAATTTCATTTTCATGTAAACATCTAGGGAAAAATTAGAACATCGAGGTTTTGCTCAATTGACTAACTGATGCTCGTACCACAAACTCACGTTCATTGATCCAAATTTCCATAATTTGTCCAAGATTTCTTCTAAAATATCCGGTAACACCGAGTTCCAGATTTTGGTTGCAGTAACCCGGTTTGCTTGAATAAAAATTTAAAAAATATCAAATTTTTGTGATTGTTGCAAGACATTCGGATACATTCATCTGAACACATCAATGACAACTGTTTTTCAAGAACATGCTACATCGAAAAAAATTGACATTAGGCTGGTTGATTTTATAAAACTGCCTGCTAAAAAGCTTTGTCGAAAATCGTCACTTCAAGACGCTATTTAATTATTTTTCAACATTGCATCGGTCACAATCAAGATATCTGCTTCATATTACATACCTTTAAACATATGTAGTGCCATAGACCACAGCAATTGTCCAGCTGTAGCTGAAGGTTTTGTCATCTGAAGGGAAACCAAAGTCGTCATTCCACGACAAATTAATTAATGTCACCGAATGACGCATCATTTTGTACAAGTGTCTTTTTTCAGACTCACATCAAGCCTGCATGAAACTCAAATGACAGTGTTCATGCCACAGACTGTGATCACTACAGTGTGCGCATGGTATAACAATATCGTGACAAAAAATAAAGTTAATTATAGGAAATGGAAGGTTTTCAATAATGAAAATGGAAGTTTGCTGCCTCTGTTTTATGCCTCAAAATAAAAAGTAAAAATATCTGATTTCTTCAGCGGACGTTTGGGGTCCAGACCCTTTATCAACGCAAGAATGATGGAATTTACAGCAGAGATGAAAAACGCATTTATACAAAATGAAGAGAACAACTCTATGCGGCGCAACTAAAATGTGTCAGCCAAGCGGCAATTCATGTCGTCGATTAAGGTTCGCAGAGCTAGCCTGAATCAACCTCGCTTCCCACAACGCACATTCAACACTGTCATACGTACACTTCTAGATATCGACCGTAAAATCATCAACACTCGCACAATTACAATCGCTAAGGACATGCGCACTCAAGGCACTCTTTACATCTCCATTATTTATACTGCGACAATGTTCTTGATAGCGAATTTTGAAGTTTCTAGATGATTTACCTATATATATACAGTTACATATTTTACATTTGAATTCATAAACAATAATTGTCTCCATTTTCTTCAATAACCAAATCTTCAATTTCTTCAAAGATCAGAGCATCTGACGAATAATCGCCAATGCGTAGTTGCAAAGAAGGGCCCTGGTGCAAAATTCATTGTCTTCACTTATGGAATCGGTTTTGTAGAGAACAGACTTTTTCAATTGAATGACATGATAAAATTTAGGCCTTTCAGTTTCATCATTCTGTAACATAAGTGCAAGTAAGGCAATTAGTATTTTCTAAAATAGTGAAGCAAGACATTAAATTCGACAATAGGTAACAGATAGCCAGCGGCAATAATTGTGCATGATGACACCGACGTGAGTTGCAAAACATGTTGGACAATTGCTATCAATCAAATGGTCGTGGGGAGAAAGACTCAAAAGCAGCTTCAGTGACCAAAGAACGTAAGCGAGCTGAAGGATTACGCAAGCTATGCGGCGAACGGGAGATCTACTATGAACAAACCCAGGCGCAACATGGCAGTGTTCTCACGACCAGTAACTGTAAAGTGGGAGACAAATCTCTGTTTACCGACACACACAGACACAAATCCTCTTTGAGTCTAACACGCGCAAGTCTTAGAGAGAGCCTTTGAGCCGTTCCACAAAAGTTATCTTCGGCACGTGCTTGTTTCTCTCTGTTGAATTGACTTGTACTGCGCTATCTTCCGTGTGTCATAAAGAACTTTTTTTTGTGATTTTAAAGATTATTACTCCAGTGGTTTGAGACTTTGAATATATTATTTCATTTCTGCAAAACTTGTATTCTCTGGTTAACGCTCATTCTGGGTCTCGTAAATCTTAATTTGAAGTCGCGATCAAAGGATTCAGTAAGTCCTGGGACCGAATTATTATTGGCTTGTTGAATACTCCGCCAGAGGAACCAAATTCAAGAATCCAATATTACAATTCCACGACAATTGAGGTATTTTTCTAAAATAACACGTTAGAATGTTCGTTGATGATATAATTTTACTTCAGTTTGAACGATATGGGGATGCTGTCCATGAAAATATCTGCGAACAAGCTCTAAAAATTGGAATATATCATAATATTCGCGTCAAAATAGGTAAAATGAGAAAATCGTCATTCCAGGACGATAAAAATGCACATCCGGTAACTTCTTTTGAAAATTTCTTTGGTTTGAAAGTCTGAAATTGGTCAGTGTTTGCATTTCCTCTGATAACTTTCTGCGGAACGAATTGTTTTTCAGTGTGATTACACCATTTTTGCAAATACCAGTCTAACATTCGTGTCATGAGACCATCCATCATACCATAGAGATTGAAATTCAAATTCTATGTCAATACACTGCTTCATAAAAAGTCATCATTTGTAGCAAATTTAAGCTAGCATTTCAGCATATTTCCGCATCATTCGAAATCTGTGGGTACTTGAGTGTTGTCATTGCTTTTTATGCTCCACATTTGAAGTTATTTTATATTTCACAGTGCTATAATCTCTATGATTATTGCTTCCATAATATAGTTTATGCTTTCCAAAATGTGCATAAATTTCAAAGAGTACAATAAACAGTCTTTATTACACTCCTTCATTGAAATACATTAGCACATAGAAAGTTTTTCATCCTCTACAACGAAAATCATGCATAGAATTTGCATAGAAATGCATGTACAATGGACAGAGAAGCAGGCTATCTGATTTCAAAATTGCTTTGATTTGACTTTCAAATCATGTTAAGGATCATGATCATAGATTCTGGTAGTTCTGTGAAATATAAAGTTACTTACTGAACTCGTGCAAAGAAATCCAGCTTAATTGCATTTTTCTCGATCAACAAACTATGCCCTCGCCCTTCGGGCTCGTGCATAGACATGTTGATCTCAAAAAATGCAATAAAGCTGGATACTTTGCACTTGTTGTGTAAATAACTATTGACCTCTAGAAAGCCATACATTGAACTGGATGCTATTGGAGGAAAATCAGTTGTATTCATGCACAATTCAATCTTGTCAATCTCCATTTGCATTCATAAGTTTGAATCATGAAAGTGCTTCGCATTGAAAATCGGATGTACAACCGACAAGCCTGTTAAGTATCATGCATTTATTTAGATTTAACGAGGTAAGACAAATTCGTCTATGTAGCCGAGGCTGCTTGATTGATAACTCGATGAGTTGATTTTATACTTATATTTCGGCTGTCACAGCCCTTTTCAAAGTATAGAGTAGAAAAGATTTACAAATGGAGTACAAAGCTATATAAAAATGTTTTCAAAAATCAAAATGTCATGTATATACCACTGTACAGATATCTTGTCCTTCATCACGCCTGATCAGGTCAGGTTGGGCTGTCTTAATTATGAGTGCCTCTTTGAGACGAAGATCTACTGCGTCTTTAGCATGTGACACAATTTCTATGCTGAGGCTGCCATGACAGATGAGCTTGTGATCATAGATGGCGGATTTGTTGTAAAATATGTGCTCTCGAATTCTTGTGTGTAAGGGACGCACTGTACTTCCAATGTAGACAGAACCGCATGAACATTGGATCTTATATACCACCATTTTTCTGCCGCAATTGTCATTTTTCATAGGACAGTTCTTCATTGTGCACGTTTGTTTCAGTTTTGGTCTCTTGAGTTTTTGTTGTAATGTTTTCGAGCGATGATAAAGGCGAATGTTTATTTTCTCATGCTGAAAAGCTCTTTTAATCTTTCTGTTGACATAATCTGATACAAATGGGACTGACATGTAGAACGTGGGATAATTGTTCATATTTTTGCGCCTTCTCTTGGAATTTGTTTTGGTTACACTTTTGATGAATTGATTGTCATAATCATTTAGTCCAAGTATTCACTCAAATTCAGTCAGTGCTCTATCTTCATCTTCCTGTACTGTGGACCTTTCACGTATGCGCTTCACTTCATTTTTGATGGTTGATTCTTTCATTGCAGTTGGCAAACTTGATTTGGAATTCATGAAAATGTTCTTCTTTGCCTGCTTCTTATAAAAGGTGAATTTTGGTTGGCTGCTATCTAGATCAACTGTGAAATCAAGAAGGCTCAATGTCTTGTTTGACTTTTGGCAATTCCAGTTCAAATTTGATGTCAGGATGCTGTTTGTTTAAAATGTTCGGAAGTTCTCTTGTGTCTGATTCGTTTCTCACCAGACTGAAGCAATCATCAACGTATCGAGCAAATAATTTGCAATGAGGAAAAGATTGTAATGCTTTCTTTTCGATTGTGTCTAAGAATAGGATGGCGAGAAGTCCGGAGATACTGGATCCCATCGGAAGACCTTTGATTTGTTGATATTGGTCGTCTTGAAAACAGAAAAAAGTGTTGTTTAGAGTAACTGACAGCAATTCTTCAATATCTTGACTGTTCAGGTTGTAGAATTTCTGCTTTGAATCGATTAATTTGTCCATGGCATTCGCTATTGCATCCTGTATTGGGATTGAGGTATATAGTGACACAACAACGAAGCTGCAGGGATATGAGTAGTCATTCAGTATAGCAGGATCGTTGCAAACGCACTGAATTCTTTCAATTAACTCCAGACTGTTGTATAAATGTGCAGGCACAAATTGCAAGAGTGGACTGAGAATCTGAACAAGAAGCCATGATATTTTCTTTGTTGGTCCTTTCACATTTGCCACAATTGGTCGAATTTTCAAAGTTGGAGCCGTCTTGTGCGTTTTTATTAGGTGATAAAAAACAGGTAAGTCAGAATGCTTGGTCACGAAACATATAGCTTTGTACTCCATTTGTAAATCTTTTCTACTCTATACTTTGAAAAGGGCTGTGACAGCCGAAATATAAGTATAAAATGAACTCATCGAGTTATCAATCAAGCAGCCTCGGCTACATAGACGAATTTGTCTTACCTCGTTAAATTTAACAATAATGCTGCTCAGAGAGAATTTTGATATTTTACAGACTTTGGGATTGAGCCAGTCCATCTCTCTCTCCGGTAGAAAATATTTACAGAATGGAGAAAAGCATGGAAGAATTCAACAACAACTTCGTTTTATAACTATTTGTGAGCATGAGAACATTTTGCCAAAAAGCATATCCAACATGAAATTGCCTGGCAGCTTGAATGAGCCAAAATTTTCAAAGAACAAGTCATCTATTCAGCGATACATCCTCAATAAATTGAGAAGGACAATTTTTAGCGAAAGAGCTGCTATCAAAAGAGAATGGAAAACCATATGCAAAACTTTGAAGAGACAACTACAGGAACAACCTGACAAATACAATGAAATTGTCAATGCAAGAAGTGCTGCTTATTACAACGCCTATCGACAACATGGCATAATAATCGACAAGAAACTGATGAATCTGAGAAGAATGAAGCCATGTGGTGAGAATATTGCTTCGAAAGAAGAAGAATCCCAACCATCAATGTCAGAAGACATTTTAGTGACTGACCTCTCCCACAGCCTATCCGAAAATCAATTGAATGTGTTGCGAAAAGGACCAAAGTTTGCATTGTCTGAACAGATAAACGAGAAGACATCATTCGAAATCAATGTCAGCTTTTGCAGGTTCGCTTACCAGTATAAGTGGCAACAACATCGTAATCGAAATGCCTACGAAAACGAAGACAATTTTCCGAAATATCCTGAATCGGTAGATATTCATATTCCACCATCAAACCCTGATGATGATGCCCTTCTTAGGCGTCTCTACGACAAAACAAAGAAGATTTTCAATTCAGTCCAACCTCGTGCATTTCATGATAATATCAGTAAGGAAGAACGTGAGACAATAAAGGAACTTCAACAATTGCCTATGGTATATCTCCCAAGTGATAAAGGTACAGAATTCTGCATAATAGAACAACAACGATACATTGACGCCGGAGATCAACATCTCGATGATCCATGCACATACAAGAAGGTCAATATTAAAAATTGTGACGCAATCGAAAATAGAATAAACTCTGTTTGGACTAATATCTGTCAACGAAGAAAAATACAACCTTCAACGAACAGAAGTTTCGTGACCAAGCATTCTGACTTACCTGTTTTTTATCACCTAATAAAAACGCACAAGACGGCTCCAACTTTGAAAATTCGACCAATTGTGGCAAATGTGAAAGGACCAACAAAGAAAATATCATGGCTTCTTGTTCAGATTCTCAGTCCACTCTTGCAATTTGTGCCTGCACATTTATACAACAGTCTGGAGTTAATTGAAAGAATTCAGTGCGTTTGCAACGATCCTGCTATACTGAATGACTACTCATATCCCTGCAGCTTCGATGTTGTGTCACTATATACCTCAATCCCAATACAGGATGCAATAGCGAATGCCATGGACAAATTAATCGATTCAAAGCAGAAATTCTACAACCTGAACAGTCAAGATATTGAAGAATTGCTGTCAGTTACTCTAAACAACACTTTTTTCTGTTTTCAAGACGACCAATATCAACAAATCAAAGGTCTTCCGATGGGATCCAGTATCTCCGGACTTCTCGCCATCCTATTCTTAGACACAATCGAAAAGAAAGCATTACAATCTTTTCCTCATTGCAAATTATTTGCTCGATACGTTGATGATTGCTTCAGTCTGGTGAGAAACGAATCAGACACAAGAGAACTTCCGAACATTTTAAACAAACAGCATCCTGACATCAAATTTGAACTGGAATTGCCAAAGTCAAACAAGACATTGAGCCTTCTTGATTTCACAGTTGATCTAGATAGCAGCCAACCAAAATTCACCTTTTATAAGAAGCAGGCAAAGAAGAACATTTTCATGAATTCCAAATCAAGTTTGCCAACTGCAATGAAAGAATCAACCATCAAAAATGAAGTGAAGCGCATACGTGAAAGGTCCACAGTACAGGAGGATGAAGATAGAGCACTGACTGAATTTGAGTGAATACTTGGACTAAATGATTATGACAATCAATTCATCAAAAGTGTAACCAAAACAAATTCCAAGAGAAGGCGCAAAAATATGAACAATTATCCCACGTTCTACATGTCAGTCCCATTTGTATCAGATTATGTCAACAGAAAGATTAAAAGAGCTTTTCAGCATGAGAAAATAAACATTCGCCTTTATCATCGCTCGAAAACATTACAACAAAAACTCAAGAGACCAAAACTGAAACAAACGTGCACAATGAAGAACTGTCCTATGAAAAATGACAATTGCGGCAGAAAAATGGTGGTATATAAGATCCAATGTTCATGCGGTTCTGTCTACATTGGAAGTACAGTGCGTCCCTTACACACAAGAATTCGAGAGCACTTATTTTACAACAAATCCGCCATCTATGATCACAAGCTCATCTGTCATGGCAGCCTCAGCATAGAAATTGTGTCACATGCTATAAGACGCAGTAGATCTTCGTCTCAAAGAGGCACTCATAATCAAGACAGCCCAACCTGACCTGATCAGGCGTGATGAAGGACAAGATATCTGTACAGTGGTATATACATGACATTTTGATTTTTGAAAACATTTTTATATAGCTTTGTACTCCATTTGTAAATCTTTTCTACTCTATACTTTGAAAAGGGCTGTGACAGCCGAAATATAAGTATAAAATCAACTCATCGAGTTATCAATCAAGCAGCCTCGGCTACATAGACGAATTTGTCTTACCTCGTTAAATTTAACAATAATGCTGCTCAGAGAGAATTTTGATATTTTACATTTATTTAGAGGTGATTTGCAACCAAAATGACGGGCAGACAGCTGTGTCTGTGGCGACTTCGGCTGAGATCGCTGTTCATCACGCTCTACTCCTCCTGTGTCGGACAGTGGGACCTCGTGATGACGTGGACTGAGATGAAATTTGCCGTCCACTGTGTGGAAATTCGTAGAGAATGTTTCTCCGAATGTCCTGGATATTGGACAAGGTTTCAGTGACTTTGATAAGAAGAGAAGGAGTTTCAAACGTCGCAGATTTGACTTCACTCTTACAATGACTAGTCGTCAGAGGAAGTAACTTCAATTTTGAGTGATTTATGAATTTGAGAGCAATGTCATTGAAACCCCATCAATCATGACTTTCTCGATAAGTGAATTCAATTCAAATTTCTGTTGTAATGGTTAGCTCGTTTCTCAGGTTACGTCGCGCACTGACTCACCTTATCAGCGTGGCTCTGCTAGTTCGCAGTGTTATGTCAAAATGCTAATGTCCGCATCCGCCTGAACTATATCTATGTCAAGGAAAAAAGAGCAGAAATACCCCAAGGTGGGGGGAATCTGTCCACTATATCTTAGCGAAACTAATTATCTGGATGTTATGAAAATAACAGCCATAAATATTTCTCGCTTGTTCTTTGAAATGTTAGTGATTGTGTAACTCAATTCACCCATCTTTGGACAAAAACATCCAAAAATCTGTATTACTCACCTTTACTGGCAACCATTCCCAAGTTACTCCAGAGTTAGCCTATCATCATCTTCCATTTAACGCGATAGTAATGGATAAAAGACCGTTCCAGGACACCATAAAATCAAAAAAATTAGTACTTTTAAAAACGACATAAATTTATGAATTTAGTCCCTTTTTCAGGTTTTTAAGACCTAAATTCATGAATTTAGTCTATTCAAAAAGTACCATTTTTTCAAAAAATGGTATTTTTAAAAACAACATAAATCGGAGCGAAGCTCCTCTGGCTTAAGCCGATTCATGAATTTGAACCCTTTTTCAGGTTATGAAGACCTAAATTCATAAATCGGCTAAAGCCAGAGGAGCTTCGCTCCGATTTGGGCGTTTTTAAAAATACCCAATTTTTCAAATTTTTCAAAATCTCAAAATTTGAGAATTACAATCGGGCGAAGCCCTAGAACCTTCGGTTCGATTTTCACCCCCGCCAAAATCATGACCGTTCCAGGACACCGAAAATCATAAAAGTTAAGAATCTCAAATTTGTGATTATGACATTTTTCATTGCTTAAATCATGACCGTTCCAGGACACCGAAAACCCGGACACCGAAAATCATAAAAGTTGAGAATTTCAAATTCATGAATTTTATCCATCTTTCAGGTTTTTAAAATATATCATGTGACTCCTCCATGGTCTTTCCGAATAGACTGTTATTCTTATATTTATAAAAATCCTTTTCAAAATTATTTTGGGCGAGTGCACGTTTTTGACTGTTACTATCTATGTAGGGTTTGAGGAAGGCTTTCTGTCTAAATTTGATAATGCGGTGAACTGACTTTAGAAGCATGCCCATTTCTAAATAGAATTTTAGTATGCAGAAGTGTACGAGATAATTTTTCTTATCATATTGGGTGAGTAAAAGTTTGCGGCATGGTTTGTACCTTGGCTGTCCACACTCTGTTAAGTTATTATGAAATTGTGACATGAATGGTGAAAACATATCTTCAGTCACTTCACCAGATTCAGGTGCGAGTGGGAAATCAGCAGTTTTATTTTTAATACTATTTGGATAAATCAAATCCACTTCAAAATAATATCCCCAATCACCTTCATCTGGAATCTTCAGTATGTTTGAAGGGTTGGAGTAATACTCAAGCTCATCTTGATTTAACCAACTAAACTCGGAATGAGGTAGTGGTTTAGACAGTGAACTGCCATATAAATTATTTTGGTCATAGTACTTTAGGTGGATATGATCATCACCTACTGTTTCAGATTTTATATGATGTTTATTTACAAATGTGAGACCACCGCGTATTCCGCGCTCAAATATATTATACATCTCCGGGTCTTGTAAGAGATGAATGGTCTCACCAGTCATTTTAAAGGCTGATTTAAAGGACATGGCTGGTAGACTGACAAAGTGGACAGGATCTAATTTGTCTTCTTCTAATGCCACTCGTCGAAATTCCTGAAAGACATCAGCCAGCAAAATGACATCTAATTCTAAGTAAGCGATCATATAATCGCCAAACGTTTTACAATCAAATTTTAACCATGCCTCTTGAGCATGTTCATAGTCCTCTACTGGACAATCTTCACCCGTCAAATCGTTTTGGAATTTGTCAATGGAAGGAAGGGTTGTTTCATTTAGTTTAGACATTGAGCTAAAATACGCATAAGGAAAGACTCCTTTGCGAGTGATTATTTCATCCGTTAAGTTTGGATAGTGTTTCTTCAAAGTTTGACTATGGGGAAGAAACTTGAGATTACGAACGAGAGAAGCTAGTGACGCTGACATGAATTGAAATGAATCTAAAAATTTTATTTCGAAGAAGACTGTCTTATTTTCTTTAGTTTTATCTACTGGTACTTTTGCTGTCATTGCCATGAATTTTTCTCTCGTTTGTGCTATTACATTAAACTGCCACGATTTCATCTGGCTCAACCCTCCTTTTATGAGCATATGACTGTCATAGCCCTTAAAGTTATGAAAAATGACGGGTAGTACACGACGTCTCAACCTAAGTGAAAAGTTACATTTGGAGCAGAGTGCGTTTCTAAATTTACCAGTGATGTGATCATGATCACGCACTTTCTTAATTTTATCGTCATCAAACGTTTTATGACATTTAGGACAGGATGTGCAACTTTCAAATTTTTGTTTGTCTTCATCTGACATATGTAGTGACTTACGCTGCAATTGGGAATCATATGATTGTTGAAATTTAGCAGCTTTATCGAGAAATTCTAGAAATTTTGAAATGCAATCTTCACCTTGCCAAGTATGCATTTTGTTTTGTCTATTCCTAAAGTGGTCATGCCATACTTCATAGCAGGATATGGCTGCTGGCTTGTGGATGATATCATCAATGTAGCATTCTATGTCTGCGTAAATGACACGCAGGGGACTTAATTCGTCACCATTATCCCTATGTGAAAATATTTTATCTTTGGGCATGCGTTCCATTTGTAATTTACCTCGCTTGCACCATTCATAGTGAGTTTCAAATTTATCTTTACTCCAAAAGGAGCGGATGCAGCGGTCGCATACAAAATGTTCACCTCTTTTAGAGTGCCCCAAGTGAGTGTACAAGCGAGAGATTTTGGGAATACCACAGTAGTGCCATTCCTCGCTATCATCTTGTTTTACTAATAAGAGGTTGACTACACGTTCATAACAAGTTGAACGTGAATTATAGCGGGCACCCTTCAACCCCTTCTCCCACACGTGAACGACAATTTTAATCTTATTATGTTTTTCGAACGTTTCTACATCTTTGATTTTCATGTTGTTACTATCACAACCTTCAAAGTCTAGTTCATCCTCCCACTGTCTATAGCTATAGGTGCGATCTCGATGCGCGTTGATATCATTATAGTGAAGGATGGATAGGACTGCATATTTGAAACACTGTGATTTACAATCGACATTGATGACAGCTTTCTTATTATACAACGTTTTTGGTAGTTTAAATGTGCCTCGAGCTGCATGACTTTCTAATAGGGAAATTTTGAATATGGCTGAGTCCACACCATCAAAAATGAGAGCGCTGTCGCGTTGATTGAATTTATCTACATTTGATTTTAAACATTGAATGTGAAAATTTAGCCAAGACTCGCAGTCTACAACTTCGGTTGCGGAAGAGGAAGGAACATGAAACTGTATTCTCTCCGTCACTTGACCCGTTTGAAAATCTATTTTAATATATTTTAGTTTAAGGTAGATGAGCGCCTTCATTCTAAAATTGTCTAAATTGTTGAAGAGCGCTTCGATAATGTTAGAATTTTGAAGGAGCCACTCAGGAAAATCTACTATTTGAGTATTGGACTCCATGCAGTAGTCGCGTACTAAATTATTATGTGAAACATTAATGAGGGAGATGGTAGAGGTACCGTTGGTGTAGTGATCATTTGCATGCGTGTGTTGAAGTCTGTGCGAAGATCGCTGAAAGTGACTATCAAAAGAAAGAGGGCACAAATCGCAAGGAAAGGAGATGTCATCGTCAGAATCAACTTCACCTCCGGAGATTGACGCCGCTTTGCGTTGACACACACGTTGTTTGATGTGTCGAAGGAGACTGTGCTTCCTTGTAAACATATGTCCGCAGTCGGCACATTCCCACTCGTTGCCTTGTCGCGAGAGTCCTGAGCTGGAACTCACATCACCTGAAAGAGAAATCATTCTATCATCTCTGTTCAAGTCTCAGTGTATTGTTACAACCTACCTTGACTCAACAACTCTAAACTTTCCTCGAGAAGGGAGGGCGTTGGTGATGAAGTTGATGCCTGAAATTGAGGAAGATGCTATTAGCCACACGTTTGAGGGAGATGAGTGAAGAAATTTTCAACTTACCATTTCAACGAAATCAAGTTTAAGGTTGATACTTCAACAAGATAGAGACTTCACTCAAATTTGGAATTCACGAGAGAGCAGTTCACTTGTACGCCTCAAATATAGAATTCGCTAGAGAACAGTTCACTTACACGTCTCAAAGACAGAGTGAAATGACACGAATGTCACTTTACATATATACTTTCATATTCATCATTCATTGGCTGTTCATTCTGATTGGTTGCTTGTTATACTTAAGAATTAGAAAACATTTCAAAGTCATTATTCACAGTCAACATGACAAGCCCTCCGACAACACCAAACACAAAATTCTCTTCTCCATGCTCAACACCAAAGGCGCTCGTTGCACCAAACGCTCCAACGAAGGGGAAGGTGGAGAAATTATACCGACTCGACAATATAGAAAGTTGTCATTACCAGCGGATGACGAAGAGGAGAGTGTATGTGAGAAGGAGTGTCCCGACCTAACAGGCGTGAGGTGGAAGTATCTGCAGTACGATACTGATGATGTGATGGAGATCACCAGCACCAAATTCCTCCATCAATTATGGGAATGGTACACCCCTAACTCCCAGCCACGAACTATGGCGGAGTGGGAGTACATCGACAAAGTGAGGCTCGCGGTAGAAGAACGATTGAAGCAAGTGAACTGTTTTTGTGATCTGTGTGAAGCCAGACTCTGGGACGATATTGACGATGAAGACCTTTTGAAATACATGCCATAATAAATTTTTATTTCGTATTATCTTTGCTTTCATACTGACTTACTTGAATGGGGCTTCAGTGGATGATTTAACCATGTATACTTTTTCATTTGGAAATAGTAGCACGCTTAGTTTAACTTGTAAATCTTATAACATTTCATATGGGTGATGATGGTAGATGAAATAGTGTTAAATAAAATTAAGATAGCTTACACTTCTGATACAGGGATAGCAATCGACTGCGATCCATGTGTAAAGAGCTTGTTAGACTACGGAAGAGAGAAGTGTGTTATGTTGCGTGTGGCGCGTGAGTGTCCTCCCATTTCATTCCATTCATCAATTCGTCTCATTGATAGAGACAGGTAGAACTCATGGTTCTCATAACGTATGCAATGGAAAGTTTTAGGCAACCTTCGACAGTTGGCTAAATGTCGCCCTGGCGCGAATGCATACTACGTTGAGACAGAGGCAATCACTTGCAAACATGACGCAGAGAGGTTTAACAAGATTGACCATTGCCGAATGTCCCTTGCGGTATACATAGCTACGGGTTTCACCGCCGCCCTTTACAGGAACGCCCGTCGAAAGGAAGTATTACACCGAACTTCATTTGCAACGTTCAAGTTGACTGATATCAGATTCATCTTAATTATAGTATTCGCCAGACATGAAAACCTGTAGAGTTGGTAAGAGGTTGACAGACTTTGAGCAGCTTGATAGCAAGCCGTAGAGAGCTTGATTCACCAGCGTTTTGCAATGGAGATGTTTAGAGGCCACCCATGACAAGATAGCTAAGACTCAACCGATTGGCGTTCAAAGTGCTACGTTGAGAACTGTGTCAAATGCCCAACATGAGACATGAGTTGTCCCAGCGGTTTCGGTCTAAACTATGACACACTCCCTTGCCACACTTATCACTACGGCATCGTCCGCCGTCCCGAAGGAACACCCTGTCAGTGGAATATTACAGCAAAACTCTCCGTGTCTTGCTCGCTTTCAGTGAAAAGCCGCTTATACCATGAGAAGACTGGCTCAGACATCATTAAAAATGCTTTCATTGACTTCAGCAGGGTCGAAAACCCCAGCAAACCTCCAAAACTAGTGAATTCAAATTTTTCAACTTTTTAGCACTACTTATGAAATTTTATAAGTAGTCTATCACTTAGGGCAGGTCAATAGCGACCGAACCTTTTTTGAATCAAGTCAAACGGACTTGTAGAAGCAAAGTTACAAGCCATTAAAGTTTTGGAGTCTTTTATGGCCTGGAGACGAAGGCCATCTCCTGGCGAACCTCTAAGTCTGACGCCTTAGCTGATATCAGCAATGAAATTTTCTAAGTCGGTTTCTTACAGAAACCGGAATTTGGAATCTCCGAAGCTATCATCGGAGCTCAGAGAGACGACCTACCTCTGACAATCGCTCTCGTCTTAATGACAAGTCTCTGTCGGTTCCCAGCTTATATAGTGTGTGGCGATCAGCTGATGACGTAATATCCATCATCCAAACACTTAAAAACGCTTCTATCGCCGATTCTAGAGGTCCGATTGAGCTGAGAAATACACCATTTCATTGTAGAATTTCACGCTGAATCCGAATCTGTCCTCCGTTTTCCCATCCGATGCTTCGTTTTGGCGCTACAGCCCAAAACGTCCAAAATTCTAACTCTGTCGTTTTTCGCCAATGTCCCAAAATCTTAAATGGCGTCTCACATCTAAACGAAGACAGATATGAACAAGCCGTTTCTTTCAGTGAATTTGTCTCACTCTTAGCTTTCAAACGAGCTATGGCACGACAAAATCCGTCCACTAGAAGCAAGAATTGGGACGTTTGGTGCCGGGAGGGGGGGCGCTTGGGGACGTCAGCGAAAATTTTGTTTCTCTCCGCGTTGACTTGAAACTCACCATGTTGGTAGAGAATGTGACCGCGGATTCCAAAATCTGAAAACACGGTTTTTCCCATCCGAGGCTTCGTTTTGGTGCTACAGCCCAACACGTCTCCAACATTCTACAACTCTGTCGTTTTTTCGCCAAATCTCCCAAACCTGAAATGGCGGTCTCACATCTAAACGAAGGAGCAGATATGAACAAGCCAGTTTCTTTCAGTGAATTTGTCTCACTCATAGCTTTCAAACGAGCGATGGCCACCGACTTTCTACGATCACTGGGGGAAAGCAAAAATTGGAAGTTTGGTGCGGGGGGGGGGCGTCAGCGAACCAGTCTTTCCGATTGCTGGTCAACGATGGGAGCGGCCAAACTTGGCCGGCAACACCACGCCAGCCTGGCCGGCCCACCACGACAGACCCTCTGTCGTTTCCAGGAGGGGGGGGGGGACGTCCTCGACTTTTTGTCGAGGGCGGCCATCTGCCGCGGTCCAGTGGTGGAGTTTTACTTTACTACTTTACAAATTGTAAAATCAATGTGGGTAGGCATGTTTAAGGATTGGAAAGCTTATATGCATTGTCATACATTACATCGATTATCATTAGTGAACCAAAAATACGCAATTCTCATACCTTTAAAACTTTGCATTGAGGATTCATGCATAAAATCCTGGTTGACCATTGATGATACATTCGCATTGATAAGAATAGAGACTTATTCTTTCCACTTCTTCCAGAATTCCGGGTTGAAAAAACCGTGATAGTTTCTTAATATCTGACTGATTGTGACACATTTTACAAAAATATTAGATAATTGTTTTGTTAAAAACAATCAAAAATGCATATTTGAATTGTTTTAATAATTGTTTGATACATCTTTGACTAATATTTGACAAATGATTATCATAATCACTAACATGTTCATATCTGAAAACATTTTACAAATATTTATAAATTAATTGGTCGATGTCAACAAATATTTCTGCATACTTATGTAATTGTCAGCATTAAATCCGTTGCCGTAAGCGGACTGCTGAAATCATCTGTTGCTACACGATAACCAATGTTTACGTCAAATGATTGAAAAAATCACAACTTTTTAATCACTAGCCAGCTAGCTGGTTGTCTACCCGGAACCGAATCCCAAGGAAAACAGAGTTCGTGGAACAATGGACTTGAAACTTGAACACAGTGTTCCCCTTGCATCGCGAAGTCGTAGAACATGCAGTTTGATTTCACAGACGAAGCACAATAGCAGCACCCATCTTCCCCATTACTTCATTAATAATTGCAGCCTACATTCCTATGTGAGCGTTTGTTTCTTCCTTGCCCCGCTTCAGTCCGAGGACTTCTGTATAATACGAATCGAGTGACTCATAACAACATCCAAATTCGTGCCCTTACACGCTCGGATCATTGTTTTGTATAGCGTGACTCACGCAGTAGGAGTGCGCGTGTCCCCTCGCCGGCTTTGGCGCGCATTGACGTACTTTGCGTTTCTTTGTAACCAATGCGTGACCTTCAGTCTGGCCAGACTGCTGCGCTCATTTCGATGTTGCGCTCCTCTAGCATCGAACAGGAAAGGGCTGTGAAATTGTAACACGCTTACAGACTGGATGTGCCAACGACCTTTTCATGCTGATTCTTTACATTGGCAATACTCTGATTTCGCTGAATCTTCTTCGAAGCCTACAACGACGTTTGATAGAAGAGTTAATGTGTGAAAGCGAATACCTGTGTTGACTTCAATTTCTGCCACGATTCTATCAAGGTTACGTGCTGGAGGCCTCGTACGTAAAAGAAAGGTAAAGGCGATCACTCATGCTACAAGGCCAAGTTATGCTTCCTGAACCGAGCGAGATGTAGTTAACATCGTATCTGTCGCTGGTAAGCGTACACCTTCATGGTCTCCTTTTGAAACAATGTGCTTGAGGTTATGAAAAATTTAGCATTTTTTCCAGAACTACGGTGCTAACGTTTTGTGATTTAAAACCAATAATCTATTTTTCTGAACTTCAGTAGGAAGTTCAAGCGTCGCATCATTTTAGGTGATCCACTTTTATACTGATCTTCAATTGAGGCGTTCCATTTCTTTTCTCACTTGACCCGGGTTTCATTCGGATAGATATTCGGAGATCCATGTAACCACGGCTGTTTAGACTGGGTAGGACTTCAATAAACAGCTTATGTTTTATCTTGTTCATCCGGTGATGTTAGTGCGTACGGGTTTACAGCTCAAGGTTTTCAGGGTAGTATCAGGCAAGGAAATTATGTTCGGCCACTGTATAGGAGGATAAACATTATACAATTGGAAATTCGTAAGATATTTCTGCAATTTTGTAAGGGTCATGCTGAAATTATTGTACTTGATGAGATTGTAACAACATGATATTATAATATAATATAATGAACCAAAACATGAGAGATCATGAAATACAAACCTTATTTTCTCAACCACTGAAACGAAATTTAATGCGCACATTCTGCGGTCATGACTCTAAAATAATTCAGAATGAGCGCGCCACTGTACTCGGTATTATACAGCAGTGTTTGAGCGAATAGTAGGTGGATACTTGATTTTTTTAGATGAGGCTGCATGAATCCAAATGGTCCCATCCTCTGATTATAGACAATAGGGCTCAAGCTAGCTACATTAGACGGACTGACCAAACGGACCATCATTTGTGCATTTAGTTGGTATATAAAGTAAATCGTTCTAATTTTCATAACGTACTGATATGTCAGAGCTTCCGATGTTTTGTCAACCTGGATATTTTGTGGCAAATGATATTGATCGGCAGTCGGGGTATAATACTGATCTATTGTGACGTTACATGTTGCATTCTTAATATTTTTTGAATTGTGTTTGCATGCAATACATTATTATAATTATGTCTGGCATCTATTTGTTGAATATCTATTGTATACTTCCTATTATTGTCAAAGTGAATGTATTTTTTGAACCCGTCCTCAGTATGTGGATTGTGCCATGTAAGTTCATCATGTAATTTGTGTCAACAATATCTGGATGAGAATCATTGTACTACCGGTATCTTACTTAGTTTGGGGAGGAGTGTACAGTCTACAGCCACTGGTTGATGGATTATTCATCACCTCGCTAGAATTCAATAATAATCAATAACTTGATGCAGTTAGATGTGTAATCAATAACTGGAATTCAGCCTAATATTTTGATGAAAAACATTTTAAACATATTCATCACTCAAAAATTTTAAATTTGATAAGATTTCAATACCGCGTTGAACAGCCTTTGCTCACCAAGACTATGAATTCACTGTCACACTATTCAACCAGTATTTAAACAGGATTCTGTGGTGATCTATTTGGTACCAACACATTTTAAGTGTTATTTAATTGCTTTTACTTGTTCCTACAAGTACTGTTACTTCTATGAAATCCTCGCACGCCGACTTATCAGTCGTTGGCAGCTCGAACTAATTATAACGAAGTTATACTAAGGATCATTATCAAGAGTATGCGGGCACCCTTCAACCCCTTCTCCCACCGTGAACGACAATTTTAATCTTATTATGTTTTTCGAACGTTTCTACATCTTTGATTTTCATGTTGTTACTATCACAACCTTCAAAGTCTAGTTCATCCTCCCACTGTCTATAGCTATAGGTGCGATCTCGATGCGCGTTGATATCATTATAGTGAAGGATGGATAGGACTGCATATTTGAAACACTGTGATTTACAATCGACATTGATGACAGCTTTCTTATTATACAACGTTTTTGGTAGTTTAAATGTGCCTCGAGCTGCATGACTTTCTAATAGGGAAATTTTGAATATGGCTGAGTCCACACCATCAAAAATGAGAGCGCTGTCGCGTTGATTGAATTTATCTACATTTGATTTTAAACATTGAATGTGAAAATTTAGCCAAGACTCGCAGTCTACAACTTCGGTTGCGGAAGAGGAAGGAACATGAAACTGTATTCTCTCCGTCACTTGACCCGTTTGAAAATCTATTTTAATATATTTTAGTTTAAGGTAGATGAGCGCCTTCATTCTAAAATTGTCTAAATTGTTGAAGAGCGCTTCGATAATGTTAGAATTTTGAAGGAGCCACTCAGGAAAATCTACTATTTGAGTATTGGACTCCATGCAGTAGTCGCGTACTAAATTATTATGTGAAACATTAATGAGGGAGATGGTAGAGGTACCGTTGGTGTAGTGATCATTTGCATGCGTGTGTTGAAGTCTGTGCGAAGATCGCTGAAAGTGACTATCAAAAGAAAGAGGGCACAAATCGCAAGGAAAGGAGATGTCATCGTCAGAATCAACTTCACCTCCGGAGATTGACGCCGCTTTGCGTTGACACACACGTTGTTTGATGTGTCGAAGGAGACTGTGCTTCCTTGTAAACATATGTCCGCAGTCGGCACATTCCCACTCGTTGCCTTGTCGCGAGAGTCCTGAGCTGGACACTCACATCACCTGAAAGAGAAATCATTCTATCATCTCTGTTCAAGTCTCAGTGTATTGTTACAACCTACCTTGACTCAACAACTCTAACTTTCCTCGAGAAGGGAGGGCGTTGGTGATGAAGTTGATGCCTGAAATTGAGGAAGATGCTATTAGCCACACGTTTGAGGGAGATGAGTGAAGAAATTTTCAACTTACCATTTCAACGAAATCGACTTTAAGGTTGATCTTCAACAAGATAGACTTCACTCAACTAATACGTCTCAAATTTGGATTCACGGAACAGTTCACTTGTACGACTCAAATAATACGATTCGCTAGAGAACACGTTCACTTATAGTCTCAAGACAGAGTGAATGACACGAATGTCACTTTGCATATATACTTTCATATTCTTCATTCATTGGCTGTTCATTCTGATTGTGTTGCTTGTTATACTTAAGAATAGAAAACAGTTTAAAGTTATATATTCACAGTCAACATGACAAGTCCTCCGACAAACACCGAACACCACATTGGAGTTCTCTTCTCCATGTCATCGCCAAAGGCGCTCGTTGCACCAAACGCTCCAACGAAGGGAAGGTGGAGAAAGTATACGACTCGACAACATTAGAAAGTTGTCATTACCAGCGGAGACGAAGAGGAGAGTGTAGTGAGAGGAGTGTCCCGACCTAACAGGCATACGGTGGAAGTATCTGCAGTACGATACTGATGATGTGATGGAGATCACCAGCACCAAATTCCTCCATCAATTCTGGGAATGGTACACCCCTAACTCCCAGCCACGAACTATAGCGGAGTGGGAGTACATCGACAAAGTGAGGCTCGCGGTAGAAGAACGATTGAAGCAAGTGAACTGTTTTTTGTGATCTATGTGAAGCCAGACTCTGGGATTATATTGACGATGAAGACCTTTTGAAATACATGCCATAATAAATTTTTATTTCATATTATCTTTGCTTTCATACTGCCTTACTTGAATGGGGCTTCAGTGGATGATTTAAGCATGTATACTTTTTCATTTGGAAATAGTAGCACGCTTAGTTTAACTTGTAAATCTTATAACATTTCATATGGGTGATGATGGTAGATGAAATAGTGTTAAATAAAATTAAGATAGCTTACACTTCTGATACAGGGATAGCAATCGACTGCGATCCATGTGTAAAGAGCTTGTTAGTTCATATTTAACATGTTTGGAACGCCATGTTCGCCATCCTCGTTTTAATTTCCTCACTTTTTGCGTTCACGATTTATTAAATACTTGCATGTCATAGTGATGGTAGTTGGCATGTGTCAGGTTACGTTTGCATAGGGTGATAGAGCATGCTCATATTACCCACAGGCATTGCTAGGAATGTTTGACAACAGATTAGGACAGTAGAAAAATTGCTTACGAAGGGAGGCATAGTTATAGGCCGTATTGCAGTTGAACAAATTTTAGTAATGAGTTGTATTGTAAAGTGATGGATAAGTGCTAGGGACTTCATCGAGGGAAGACACTGAAGAGGTCTAAATAAGTCCTTAAAAACTGTGACAGTCACGAGAAACTAACGTTATGCACAATTACATGGTACATTGCAATTGTTATGCCGGCTATACCCAACAATGTAGCTACATGTGCCAATTCCAGCAGGTAAGAAGGGGGCGCGTGAACTGATTCAACAGGGAATGGATTGAGGAAGGAATTTCTAGTTGGCATATGCCACGAAAAGCTCCCGGAGAGGAAATTGAAATGTAGTTGGACATTTCGGTGAATTACTGAACATTCCGGTTGTGTTCAATTCATTAACCGCTAAGTTTGCATGATAAACCTCAGACGCCATGCGAACATAGTACAAAGTCAATTTTACGCAGGTGTCTTTGGAATTTTATTGATCAACATCTTAAAAATCTCAAATAGTGTCCAGCCTAAACACATTGAGTAAAACCGTTGGAGCTTTTAGTACAAATAGGTGACATCCCGCCGAGCAAAAAGTCATCCGGCGGAAGTCCGCTGAATGTCTTTTTGGTGTCCGTTCGCGGTCAGTTAACGGATAGAAAACGGTGGACAAATTTTGTCCGCCGAGGACATCACAAGGACATAGGTGCGGAAATGAAAGGACAAAGAACGGGTAGCCTAAGGCATTAGAAACGGACTTCAAAGGAACAATAGCGGAATTATTTGTCCGCATTAAAATAATCTGACGGACAGTTGACGGATATGATGAATGCGCGGATTCTGAACGGACTGACCACAGATAACCAACGGACTAATTACGGTTTCTAACGGACTAATTATGGACTCGCTGACGGACTAATTATGGACTCGACGGACTAAATACCGGATTCTGACGGACTAAATACGGATTCTAACGGATTAATTATGGACTCTGACGGACTAAATACGGATTCCAACGGACAAGTTTTAAGATCGTCGACGGGTAGCGAACGGACAAGGATAAGCGGGTCCTGTAACGAGCTAACTACGCATCAGTTACAGATAATTTGCCAATGTTTCACTGATGTTGAACGGAATTGGCTACAAATATCTAGCGCTTCCGGAAATATATACAGGTAAGTCATATTTTTAATCGGCAATTCAATTAAAATACATTAAACAAAGTGGTCGTCTCACGAAGCTATCCCATTTGTTTGTAAAATTTCAAGGAAAACCAGCAACTTTACACGAGATATTGTTGAGCACCAGAGACGACAAATTGAGAAATATGTATACCAATAATTAACATTCGTTAATACAAATAACAAGGGTAAAACAATTATCGACTGGTCTGGAAAGCTTGTAAACTTGCCAAAATGGGAATATGTCAACATTTATGGGCAATCGCAATGTTACTATTAGCCTATTGGTAATCTTATTGTGCGAAGTTAACATGTTTTTCTAAGGCAGCCGTTTTACAGTAGGTATGAGAAGAAACTCATTTTATTTTCATACTAGACGGATTATGCAAATCTTTATTTCATAATTTAAAACAGGATAAATAATTGCATATCAATTTTAAATGTTTAACCTATCAAATGAAGTACAAGCATCGCACACGAAAAAACTTACTTATCTTGACTTCTTGCATACCCAAAACATACTATGTATGATATCATATAGGCCTAATAGCGTACGTACGAATAAAAACGTTTATTCAACATTGAAGCAGTAACTGTCGAATGGCGTTTGAAATGATAAGTTACACAGTAATTTTTCCCTTTTGGCAACGATTACAAACTTCCATGCATTACTGTAATGTAATGTGTGAGTGGAAATGATTGAAGTTTCGTACAGAAATACATATGATCAAAACTATATAAAAAAGAATTACTAGATTGATAAATGAACAATGGACGACAAGTTGATGTAAAACGACGAATGTGAGTATATAAAACAATAGAATGTACCTTTATCATAACGTACCCAGTACAAGGAAAACACTAGCATCACCTCAAGTGAAGCACATCTTGCATAAAATACCGATGGAAAGATTTTAAGAAGTGATCATAGATATTAATTATAGCAATGTGAATGTAATTCGAATGTCTGTGAGCTACACTTCTTCGTAGAGTTCATGAACTAATACAATTTCTGAGATTCTTCTTCCCTCTGTTCATCGGAGTCAGGCATTGCCGTTTGATTTAATTGTGACACTCGTTCTTTCGACGCTTTTCGATCACACGTGACACCACTTGATCATAATTTCGGCCCAGGTTTGCACATACTCGTATTACGGATATCACAACTTGATAAAGTGTCGGAAAAGATGTTGGAAAACATCTCTTCGAGAATTTCCACTTTGAAAACTTGTCGTCTCGGATGAAAAATTGCATCAACTCGTCGGTGGAATGAGTCGGCACACTTTGCGAGTAACTAACAACGGTTGAACCTGAGATGATTAGTTGATTTGTGGAGAAATTAGTGCTTTCAGAACGAAGGCGTCCAGGGCGATTTGCAATCTCACACGTTCCAGCTTCACCAACTTTTCTTCCAAGGAATTGAACTGAAATTAAGAAGTCTACTGAAACACCCCCCCCCCCCTTAATCACTGAAGAGTGGATATTTTTGATAATCATCATTGCATGTGTTAGAGGGGAAAATTATTACGAGAATTCGAGTGATACATGGTAGGTGATTTGACAACAAATTTTGTGAAAACACTGCACTGCTTAATGAATAAAAGAAAAGTGCTGATATTACAACCACTGTGTCATCAATACCTAAAAAAATTCTTGAAAGTTTCATTCATACATGGTTAATAGAATCTATATTTTTGTAATCATAGCAAGGTATGATTCAGCATACGAGTAGGGAGACTTGGGGACTTAAGACTTTACGGCTCTTTTAAGTTAAATTAGCTTTCATTTGACTTAATAGTAGTGATGTGAGCGATCAACAATCGCTAATCGGTTCATTCATTATGACCCTGTTCAATTAACTTACTCCATGCATTTTAGATAAGTTAAGTCGAAAACAAGAGATACATAATGTGCAGTAAAACATTATGATAAAATATTCCATAATAATATTAGCAATAATATTCCTAATTTTTATTACAATCAATTATCTTCAATTTGGTAGTAGGAGTATTTTTATACGCATGCCACTTAATTACATTATTTGAAATGTTATGTTATCGCAGCAAGATAATGTTGTTTGTCGGTTACCCCATGTTAACGGATTGACTAATCACATCAGTTAACCGTTGGAAAAGAAATTTACGGTTCCAATCTTGACACCCGAGATTTTCCACTACGCTGTATACCATTAAAAATACACTAAAACCAAAGGCCAACATTGGTAGAAACGAATTTCATTTAAAACTTACCTAAAACAAACCGTAGTATAAAAAAGCTTTCAACCAGTCAGTCTAGCAGATGTAACATCGACAGAAATGTTTAGAATTATAAAATGAATTCGATGGATGAACTGACACATCGATTCAAATGTATTCACTGTCTTTACGCATGTCTATCAAGGCTGTGTTTGAGGCGGTCTATTTGAAAAGTGCCTCCGCCTCAGACCTCATCAATAATATAGTAGAATATATACCATATACTGTTTGTTAGTTATGATAATAACATGGTATAAACGTGATATGATGCTATACGATAAAATTAATTTTTCATTGTCGGTCTAGTTCTACACACTGATGATTAATCTTGCTATTCTTAACACGGTAGGCCTACAGTAGTCTACAAATTTGGTTGGGTACTGCTGTCATAGATGTTCATCTTTGACCCCCCAGTACCCAACCAGATTCATGCACTCCGATTTATTGAACAGTACTATAGAAGGCTACTACTGTAGTAGTAGCCTTCTATAGTACTGTTAAATAATTCGGAGTGGCGCGTGGCAATGGCAATCCATTTTTCATGAAACATCATGCGTATAGCTAGACCCTCACGTAGTCTGGTAAAGAAACATAACAAATATATGACGATCATATAAAGATCATATTATGGTCGATTTCTATGAGTTCATGTTTTCTCAAACAGCCTAGATCTACATTTCATTAATCAGAAAGTTTAATGGATCTACTTCACAGACATGGTCGGCTAGCTGTTGCCTATACAATACCACTAATTAATGAAAATTCATTCATTAATCAAAGGAAACGGCGGTGATGGTGTCCAAACGCCGAAGTAACTAAAATCACAATAGCCGAATTCCGACGCACCATATGTTTTCATAGATTTACATTGTTATTGAATAGCGGACACTACAACTACTAAAAATACACTACAGACGGACTGGATGAATTACTTGTACGGTAGTAAACAATGGCATAAATTGCATTATAAAAACATATGTATATCAAATAACATCAAATATATGCATCAAATAATAGGATTATATCAAATCACATCATTCATTAAAATTTCGAAAGCCGTAGGCGGCCAATTTTTTTACGCCTCCGCCTCCACAGCCCTGTGTCCAATAGTTTGTCTATGCTGTCCTTGTATGCCATATTCGTAATTTTCAACTATGTTGTAAGACTTCGATCATGTATAGGATTTCCACGATTGTCCCATACGGTGATGAAATGAAAAATTGAAATCTATTAGCAAAAATCAATCCTTATGATTTTTCAATTCCATACGTATTGCGTAAACACAATGAAAATTCAAACGTTTAGTGGAAAATCCAGTTGTGTAGTTCATGAAATAGTTAAATTATGATTACACTGTATGTACCAGTCAACCAAAAACCTGTCAATCATTTATAATGTTAAATGCGCCCCAAAAACTGGGAGACTATCAAATCGCATGAATCCATAACGCGCGATTGCTACATAAGATCAAATATTATCATACAATATAGCCTAGGCCTATACTAATTAAAGAGCCCTGCTGTTTTCAATGTGAATGCAACATTCTAAAGAAACATGACTGCAAATAGAAATTACTTAGGAAATTTCCGGATCCAGCTCACCATTGTGTCATATCGTTGATGCAGAAGACATGTATCTAGTGACAATGGCAGATGGAAGTAAGTCGAACAACATTGAGCTGTTTTTCGTTGTCTGCCTGTTGGGGTCTGGAATACTAATGGGCCACGACTAGGACTCACCAAGATCATCACAGGAAAAAAAACAACAAAAACAAACCCCCCCCCAATTTTCCATTGAATGTAGTGCAAATTCAGACCTGTATTCAGGCTGACTAGAAAATTATTCACGGCATAAGATGTACAGTCAGTTAATTTAGATTGTGAGGAATAAATCGGTGTGAAATGCCATTAGACGACGTTGAATTGTTCTCCAAACTGCACAACACAGAATCAGATATATATTAAGCATTGAACAAAATCACATCCACCTTCAACGGTGAGGACATTGAGATAACCAAGTCAATTTTCTCAGTCGACATTCGCCTGCAATTGTGAAAGTTGATGATCGGCTGTTCCTGTTCCCTCTGCAAGTTTTTTTGTTTATCCCCCTGCGTTGACTGCGCTTCACGGCCTGGCATATCACGTAAGCGAAAGGGGCGATCGATCACAAGATAGCAAAATATTGCGCTGCTTGAAAATGCGTGTCGTGTGTGAAAAAGTGTTTATGCCGCGTCAAAATGGAAGCATTCGCCGCGCGCCATTTGCTTCAGTGAATCACAACCAAAGGCAATTGTATAGTAACAGAGTGACTAGATTGCCCTTGCAGACGCAAGGATATGGTTCACGAGTGACATTACCGCCCGTCAAATGAATTGGACACCAACTCACAAACTATAACTTCCAAGATCGCCGACATGCACCACACAAGGATTCGATAGAAAAGAAATTGAAATGAACGCAGTTCATGCCACGGCGATGTTCTTTACTTGTTATGCTCACTGAAAATCATAGTTATAAAAATTAGCAAGAAATTGCCCTGGTTATTACATGTTACGCAAAAAATAATATTCCTGTCGAAATTATGCACGCGTTCGATTCTGGCGGCCTACGGTGTACTCTCGCACACATTTCGGCAAAAGTAGAAACATAGATGCAATCAAGCATAAAAACTAAACGCTTCGATTTAATAATACTTAAAACAAGATGCCGAATTACAGATCATCGATCTTCAATTCATCGCTAGACCACAAAATATTCTGGATGTGCTCTGCCATCCAGGCTTTCAGCAAACGTTCGACTTAGATGTTGTTTGATAAAACCAAAAAGAAGACTAAAAGATAAACGAATCAAGTAGCATTCGATAAGTTTAAGCAGAACAAGTATGTATATTATATCAGAATTTACACGGAAATTTCCGGACATGCACAACCGTTTCTATTCCGTGAAGCGTCCGTAATTATCATGAATTTAAAGTCCGAGAAACGGAAGCCCGACGGATTTCCGTATACTGCCGTTCTTTATCCGTAGTCTCGCGGACAAAAGTGTGAGTTAATGGAAGACCGACGGATGTCTATTTCTTACCCGTTTTGTCCGCGGACAAAGCTTGCTCGGCGGGATGCCACACTCAATCACGCGTAATTCACGTGTGAACGACGCGTAATTTCACGTGACCCCAAACATCCGTGGCTATGCGGGATATTGCTGCAATATAAGTTAGTATAGTTGGCAGTCCTGTTATATAGACTTTGCGTCTCATGTCTGCATGTATCAGAGGCTAAACAATGTGATAGGACCTCAATTTCATGCTCAGGGAAGACAAAACATGCTTAGCGGTTCATCTTAGTGGTTCAAGAGGCAGCGCACACAACCGTGGACGACGCGCAAACTATAAACGCTCGCCTGCGCGTATTCATAAACATTTCCCATGTTTTAACAGCATCAGATCAAGTGATTTCTGACTCTTAGTGCAGCGCGTATGTACGCGGGTAGAAGAATAGAATGTCCTTAACCACGGATGTTTGGGGGTGTTCCGTAATTGCGCGTGGCATGTCACCTAGCTAGTGTATGATGGTGTCATGCGGAGAAGATATATTTTGAAGAAATATTTAGATATGAAGATATACCTAGAAGATATATTTTGAGGAATTAGCATTCATCAGACATAACACGTGGTACAGTCCACAGCTTCTTCCAAATGAGCAATATATCGAAATGTGAACGCTTGCAGGTGACTTGAACTCATTCAGGCGTTGAACAATACGATTTCTTTAAAAAATGAACACGCTGTGTGCACATCCCCAAAAAGCTAAGTTTAAATACATTTACATGTCTCATATATCAAATACATAAAAATGATACGTTTAACTAATGTATTAACAGTTTTATTTTGAAATTATGTCAAATAATGATTAATATACTTAAAAATGCAATAATTATAGGCATTATTTCACAACTCAGGCGGAGCCAGAAAGAATGTAATTAATTGAGCCATAAACCTTGGCCCTTATTAAATGAACGAATGTTCATTAAGATATCATAGGACGTAACCCATCATTCCAAAGAAACTTGAATTTGTTTTATTCAAAACTGCGTCAATTGATTTGAGATGTTGAACTGTGAATTACAAGACAGATATTATGAGATTTTGCATTATTTGAATTGAATAGTGCATATTTTTATTTTTGATCTGAAATTGCAGTTATTGAATTTCGGAGTTGAATTCTGGGGATGGAAAAGGTGTAGGTCGAAACTCTATTCAATTGAAATTCGTGGCTTGCATTTCTACAACAATTGATATAACTTGACAGGCAACTTTTTTCCTCTCGGGATCTTTTCGTGCATATGCCAACTAGAATTCCTTCCTCAATCCATTCCTGTTGAATTCACGCGCCCCCTCTTACCTGCTGGAATTGGCACATGTAGCTACATGTGGGTATAGGCCTGCATAACAATTGCATGTACATGTAATTTGCATAACTTAGTTCCGTGACTGTCACAGTTTTTAAGGACATATTTAGACCTCTTCAGTGTCTTCCCTCGATGAAGTCCTAGCACTTATCCATCACTTACAATACAACTCATTACTAAAATTTGTTCAACTGCAATACGGCCTATAACTATGCCTCCTTCGTAGCATATTTCTACTGTCCTAATCTGTTGTCAAACATTCCTAGCAATGCCTGTGGGTAATATGAGCATGCTCTATCACCTATGCAAACTTACCTGCCACATGCCAACTACCATCACTATAACATGCAGGCCTATGCGCATGAAATGTAGAAGTCATCTTTATGAAACTTCAACTCTTTCTTAAGACACGACCCAACACCGAAACCTAGGCAAACTTATACTCGTATTGATCCTCTATTCACCTACAATCCAGATTCGAAGCCCTCATCCCTGGAAACTAGCCCGTTCGCCAAACCTTACCCTAACCCTAACACTAGCCGATTGCATATTCAAACACAAATTTAACTGTTATTGGATTTGCGCTTCCCTTGCCTTGCCCATTCGCCTACTACGTTCCATACACTTAGCACATTATAAGAGCAAGTCATTAACTTCACATTTTATTCATATAGGAATTCACAACACTGACAAGTTTCAAAAACAGACTGATTTTCACATGAAAGATACAATTTGTCCAACTTTACCAAAACATATGTCAACAAAGTCGTGACACTGTCCCAGTCTACATACATACCACTATCATACACAGGAATATCACAATTCACCAAAAATGCCACATCATGCTGAAACTCGTTCTGCACAACGAGTTACACCAATTTCCACTATATTGAAGACTTCAGGACACTGGAGTGAAATAGAAGAGAAGTGCACTTCATTTTCTAGCTGATTAATCCACAATCTTCTGCTCATTGAACAGCTTTCAAATTTGATTCATTGCACTGACCAACACTAAGACACATCGTTGACGGTTTCTGAAAATCCTTTGGGTTATCGTAGACGACCTGTTGAAGAAAAAAGGAATAATATTTACAAGATGTTAACTGTTTACTCGTAACAGTAGAACTAAGGACTGACTGTCACAGTCAGATCCACAAATCACGATCGACATTGATATTCACGAGCAGAAGCAAGTAAACACGTCTAGCAAGATCACGTATTTTCTGTGAAATAAAGGTTGGGTCATTGTTGACTGTGTCTTACATAGAAAATGAAAATGATCACGTTCATGATCCATTGGCGCATTCATGGTTTGTAAATAGTTTTGTCTCAGATTCCTGCTCCTTACCAGGCCACTGTGGCGCGGTTATTCCGACGCAAAAGTTCGCAAGAATTGATGCGTGCGAATAACGATTTCCTTCGTTTCTCACCATCGGCATGCTGATATTTCATTTTATTTTTTTACAAGAATTTATAGATTCTCATACGATGATGAAAATCATCCCAACAGCCATTTATAATGCACATACAGATACTTAAACAAATCAATCAAACTACCCTGGATGAATTAACGAGCAAGGTTTCGATGTCTCCTTATCAATGAATACTCGTACATGCAATCATGGAAACACGAAATAAATAAATATTATAATCAATTTATCATTCAATCCAATTAATCTTTTATATTTCAGAGATGAAGCAAAAATGTTGCGCACGAATCTCCAACAGCGTCAATCGTCATCATGCAGTGATCGAACTAGATAATAAAAGGAATAACCTTCTAGACGTTTTATCTTTCGTTTTCAGCACGATGTAAATATATAGACCATTGTACATGCGTTTGGCATTCTGAGTTCATTGTGGAGTTGCACTTTAACCATACACTTTAACGAGGAGGTTATGAACCATGAAGGATATATTGCAGACCAAAATACATTTGACTTGGAGTGGAACAGGATGAAGACAGCTTGGTGCTGAAAAAGAGTGTGATCGCAGCAAAGGCTGGGCAGGCATAAGAGAGACCTGATGGTGGAATTCGGAAGTGGAAAGCGCTGACAAAGAAAGCAAGTTGCTTTTCAAGCAATGGCAGCAAAGCAAGTGTGAGGCAACTAAAGCTCTCTATAAAAATGTAAAGAGATAAAGTATCACTATCAAATGAGACCGATATGAACTGCAATAAAAATTATTATTGATGAAGTTGAAGATAGTTGATGCAAAAAACGTCAAATTGACATAGGGCATATGCATCAAGCATTCAAATATGACATGCATATCAAACATGCTCACTTATGTCCAATCTTTAAATTGCGCATGTAAGTTTATAGCAACGATCACAATTGGCATAAAGCATCTGCACTTACATGTGATTATGTCATGCCTCTCTGGAATGCTGTCATTCATCATTTTTGTGGCTGTAACAATTTGCAATACCTATCACGAGCAACGCAGTTCGTTCAGGGGAAGTGAAATTAATTTGAACATGTCCCGCACAAACTACATTACAGATCAGGCCACATCAAGCCAAAATCCTCTGACAGTGCCCCATCGAAAAAATGGGACTACATACATTTAAATTATATAAGCGAAAAATGGACCTAAACATGCAAAAGAATTACAATTTTGAACATGCATATAGTCAGTCTTTTGATATCAAAATTGCCATACTTTTGCGAGAGTATTTTTTCAAATGATTGTCGTCAATTGCTAGCAGGCTAGACGACCAATGATGTGACTTTGTATCGAAGTTGGCCTTTAGGATCATACTTTTAAAAAAATTTCCTGAAAACATGCAAACATATTAATGAGACTTAGTCAGATTTTTATATGTATAGCATCTGAATGAAATCAGATTGCTCTACTCGTACTGAAGTAATTAAACTCTAAGTGATAAGTTGCACATAAAATTCAACTTTCCAAAATTTGCGGAAGTGCTTCCGAATTGTTCCTCACCTTCATTTTTCGCCTCTATACCGTACCGCGCAACCGCGAAAAAAATTTAAATACTGATAGCACGAATCGTCAAACTCGATCACATGCACATAGAATTCCTGTGATACAGCAAATAAGACCTTCATCTGTAATATTTCAATTTTAAACTACTAAATATTGGAAAATCAGTGAATTTGCATCATAGCCTCATGGCGCCTCTTTCAGAGCTGTGTCGGCTAGTGATAATCCAAGCGACTTGCATTGAATCCTTACTTGTCTTTCGCCATTGAACAATGACTAATTGCATTTCCAGTCGCCCAGTGATAGACTTAGTATAGGCTAACGGATTATTCACTTCGACCACAATTGAGCTACAAGCTTGCTCTATGACTACAAAAGCATAAGAACCCAAAAAGAACCCGAGTCATTGAGTGGATCACCGAATGGTGCCTTTGAACCAGTTTCATCACTGATATACACACCATCATGCTATAACTTTTTACTTTTTCACCGATATTCCTAGACATTCCAAATGTAAAGAATGATTTTAGAAGTGTTTAATATAATCGCAGCTCCATCGCTGAAATTCATCCCCGGAGACATTATTTCAAAAGAGAACCGAAGCCTCTTGTATTGACGAACTAGGCTTCGAGGATAGCTGCAATCATCATGCCTGATTGTTCGAATCTCTGTCTTAGTAGCCATGTATCTGAGGGTTGTTTCGAGGCACACATCGAATTTCTCTGGTCGACCCGGCTTGCGAAGTTGTCGTGGAGATGTTCTTAGAATCTAATGATCTAGTTGTCATGGTGGTAGAAATCGATCACAGTATCTGATGCATGCAAAAAGAGTCTGACATGTGGATTGGATTTCCTAAAATTTGATGGAATCATGACAATTTGAACACTCAGGCATTCATGACTTAGATAAGTGCAAGCGATAGTTGCATTGGCATCCACTGCCAGCTCATCTATATGTAGTTCTATATCACTCATGTGCAATCAAAAGTCCGAGATCAATGTGTCTGGCTGAAGGTTAGGCGGGCTGAGCTTTCCCTAGTCCCCTGTTCACGCGTGCTTGTAGGATGCAAAGCAGGACCAAGAAAGGTGAAGCAAGAGAAACAAACAAATCAAGACACACACTTATTTCATTGAGGGATTTGGAGTCAGAAATTTCTGAGCAACTAGACACGACAACAAAAATGGAAGATTGCTGCACCAGATAGCCGGTGTAATAGATGCGAGACCAAATATTTGCCGCCTCAACCTATGCAGTAGCCATAGCCATTCCACCAACATCTGCTTATTCATTACTCATTATTCATCTGCTGCATGTGCACAGTGCCCTACACATAGCACTCCTTTCTATTCTTTAGTTATCTATATAGGGTTGTTCCTAACTAAGCCAAGCAATCATAAGCTCCGTTCATCAGTCTGCAAGCCGATTCCACTGATCTAACCTCCTGCAATAAGACTTAACATTCATTGCAATGAAATAAAAGCTACTTACTTTCCCTGCTGCCTTGAAACATGACGTGTGCGTAGATATAGGCTGATAGCTTCGTTAATTGCGGCAGACCACGAAATTCCATGTCCAGCTGGTACGTTTAGAAATGCGTGCAGCGTTTAAACAAAATCTAACATAAATTTAGAAGGAATTTGTGACAGATACATTCTTGCACAAAATACATCAATCTGTAGTCTCCGACATTGTGTCAGCATTTTCTGTAAAAGCGTTGATATTTCTAGATAGAGTGAACAATTCTCTATCCAATGATACCAAGTTTGTTGTATGTGTTTGCAGGATAAAAATAACATAATGATCGCGTGAATGAAATATGTCCAGTTTTGAATTATTGCTATTTAAATACAACTACTACAATTTCTTGTAAAACCATTGCCATTTCTGGTGGTTTCAGAAAATTTGCAGTCTTTTGATACCTCATACACGCTGCAACTCGCCGTGGTTAAAATAACATCATGAACCGGTGTTTTTGACATTCTCGAACAATCCACATACCACTCCCTAGACAATTCTGCGGCATCTTTGATAAAACCAAGCATATTTCTGTAATGTATGGCTCCTATGTATCATAACATTTTCTTGGTTTTGATTGTTATCTTGTAGTTAAAATAACATAAGAACATGGGGCCTAAATGACCATTTATTGTGGGGCCTAAATAAACTGGGGCCTAAATGACTAGGATTCCAATATTGGGTGGGAATCCGAAATTCAAGGATTCGTCTATTCGCCAGTTGCTTTCGTCTATTCGGTGGATTTGCGCGAATTTCATAATACTACAGAATGTAATGAATGTCACTCTGTGATTTAATGTGATAATGATACTTATTTACTTGAAATAATGATTGCTCATTGACACATTACTTTTTTATATCACAACGTAAAAACAGATTTTTCTATAGTGTTAAGATCACCTCCTGTATTTATGTTCGAGTGATCTATGCGCATTGCGTAATGAAAACTTTACCGCCGACTTCATTCGATTTATCTATCATGGGGTTCGTATGGGTCACTTCATCAAAAACATAACTCAGTATTAGATGTCTATTCATAGTGGTTGACGTTATCGGGAAAAAACAAGTTGCCTTCTTGGTAAAAATAAGTTTATGGCTAAGATCAGTCGCATTAAAAACAATATGTACAGGCCCGACGTTTCACGTTTCGCGTTTCTTCAGGGATAGGCTCAGGTAAAAACGAAAGTAAACACAGACACCGTTAAGGTTTTTTTAATGTCTATTCATTTTGATAATGGAGTAAGCAGAGGTGGTCAAGTCGAATGAAAGCTGATCAGTGCCTGTATCGGATATTCAAGAACATCGATGGTCGATCGGAGCTTAATTCTTTATGTACCCATACACACAAGTGCTTTGACTCTTGCTTGTGTTTCAATACTACAACAGACAATATCTATAAACTTGCAATCTGTAGAATGATTTAAATATTTAACATGGACAAATTTTATTAAACTACTTGTACGCTGATACAGTGCCTACGACATATTTACTTTTATATTCAAATTTATGAAAATTATATTTTGCATGGTTGCATGCGTCATGATATTGGTAACCCCATCTAGTTGATGACCTCTCAACCACTGAATGTATGAATATATGAAAAAACTACTGTTGCGACTCGCAAGAAAATCTAATAAAGATAAGGATGAGAAAAAAATACGGCACTTATACACTTATATATACTTTTATTAAAGCCGTTACAAAGGGATGCCGTTTTTTTCTTATCCTCATCATGAACACCCTCCCGTATAAGGCTATCAACTAATAAAGATAAAATAACCAATCATATCGAATGAACGATAAGGAAGGTCTCTCCAAGCCTGAGGAAACATAGTCAAAAACCTAACCGAAAATAAGTTTTTGGATCTAGAGAATAAAGAGGGAAACATAAGAATCTGGAAAATAGTCGTTAATCTAACATGCATATGATGGAAGGTATTTGGCGAGGCGAAAAACAACCAAACTTATAAATGAGGAACCTATTTCTCGAGAAGGACTTTATGCAAGAATTAACTAGTGGATTTACCTTGTAACCCCTTCCCTGTTGATGAAGCCTGTTCAACCAAAGCTAAATCGAGAGACACCTGTTTTGTAGGGACAATTCCTTCATACTTCGGTGTGAATGATTCTATCCCAACCATGAATAGTGTACTCACTAGAATGACTTCGAAAGATCTCATCCCTTTTCATACGCTTGTCTCATCCAAAGATCTTCGGCTCGGTTTGAAAAAGACCTCCAACAACGGTTGAATCCGAAAGGGCATTCTCGTTGGCCAGTCTGTTCATGACAAAATTACGGTCGAGACTGAGTGATGACGCAATTCAGTGTATTACCTTACGTCGCCAAATTTTTTACGAGTTGACTAGTTTCATGTACATGTTTGTTTAGTTCAAGTTATGAGAGATATACATTTTACAAGCAGGTAGCGTCTTTTGAAATATTCCTTGAAAGTTGATGATTTGAGCATTTTATACCAATCTCGATCGAGATCCGGTATTGCGATTATCCAGTCTCGAAAATCCCGGGATTGGGAAAACGTCTCGAGAATGAAGACCCAAATCATAAAGCAATGCACTATACGATAGGCCTGTACCGTGTGTACTAACAGGTAGCTAGCAATACACATATTTTTCTATTCCTTGTTACAATCTGTCTTGTGAAATTCAGACAGGAATCTTTATCTACGGCGAGCCGGAAACGCAAGGCCGGGATATTTAGTCTGTGCCCGCGCCGGAGGATTCAACTTTTAGGAAATTTGGAATGTCCGGGTACCCCGACGCGTGTAACCGAAGCATGCAACCATTCCAGTCTGGAGTGAAATTACGTCGCTATCCGTGCACTTCCGCATTTCCAGCCTATTTCCAAGATGTGCACGTAAAGTTTGCATATAATTTGAACATTTGATATTGATGCTTAAAGAAAGAGCTTCAAATGAATACGAGTAAACTGCACGATTTGTTGTAACATCCAAATTATATTCCCTATTGCATTGCTTCTTGAAAATTACATGCTTATTAGATACAAAATTAGACGGACCCTAGTGGCCAGTCCTCATCCTCATCAAAAATTCTAATCTGGGCCTATACAAAAAGTTTATAGGAACCCCTGCTATTTAGGGAATTTGTTTCGGAATCCCGTAGTCATATTTTCGGGATCCCGAAATTCCGTGAATGAGCTTTATAATCTCGAGATACCGGGGTTTTGAAAAGTGCACGGGATTGAAATTCCTAGCAAATGTTCTCGTGAATCTTAATCAATCAATTTGTTCATTCAGCGTCTGTGACTGTGCGTGAAATTCTGTGGTTTGACTTTATTTTCTCAATTGACTGCGAAATCTTTGGTTAATGATTTTTTACTATAGAGCCAAAATAAATTACATCACGACAAAAAGAACACATCGAGCCACAACTTCTACAAAATTCTGCTGAAAACGCAATAGAGCCAAACTTAAGCTCTACAGTGCCTCACTCACCTTCAAGTAAAGTTTCATCAAAATCCATGCAATACTCTGTCCTACACAGCATTCACAAGTTTGAAAATATGGCCTATTCTGCGACATTTCAACTTTTCAATCACACATCGAGCCACAACTTGTGCACATCTTTGCGGAAATCGCAATAGAGCCAAACTTAAGCTGATCACACCATTCTTCATCCATACTATAAGTTTCATTACCATAGCTATTGATGTCATTCCGCCACATGCTTTGTAATAGTAGAAATTTTATGATTCATACTAAATCCATGGCGATTCCCGGGGTAGAGATTATCCGGGATTTTTGAATCCAATATTCCAGCTGAGTAGCCAAAGCACTAGTCCTTCATCGCAGTGCTCAAGTAAGACTTTTCAGAGGTACGTGCGGTGTTGTACTTGTCGTGGTTTGAAAACTGCATTCCCTGTTATATAGGGTTTATTCTGCTAAGACGCAGCTATTGAACGAAGCAGGATAATATGAATAATAGCAATCATTCAGATATCAACATTTAAATTAACATGACATATAGAAATCTACAATCAGTAGAAATCTGCATAGAACATAGTTATTTATCAATAATTGCAGCAACATAGTTATCGAATAACATAACACTTTCCCCGGCTGAATAATGTTCACCAAGAAGGCACATATCGATCAACTGGCTTCTTTTGGCGTGTAGATCGACGTGGACAGGTGCTTCCGTCTTCATTGGTGTTGTTCCGTTCATCATCCTGCTGTTCCCGTTCATCTTCGGACTCACATTCAACTTTCAGCACATCCTCATCTGTGTCATCTTCTCGGTCATTTGAAGGGTTGGAAATTTCAGACATTTCCGTCACATTTGTTTGACGAGGATACGGAGCAAGATTTCGAAGAGATACAGTATCTTCGTGACCACTTTTGAAGCGTACATGAGCATAGTTGGGAGTAGCTTCCAACAGTTCAACAACTTCAACAGGTGGCTTGTATTTTGTTGAATTTCCATGGCATTTCAGGAGAACTTCTCCCGGCTGGAGCAACCATGAAGGTAAAGCGCATCCAGTTGCTGTTCGCCTTTCAAAGTTAAACATACGCTCGTATGGAGTAGCATTTGTAGCAGTACAGAGCAGCGATCGAATATAATGAAGTGCATCAGGTAAGACTTGCGGCCAAGCATTTAGTGAAAGCCCACGATCTTCAAGAGCTAAAGTCACCGTTTTCCATGTAATACCGTTGTATCTCTCACACTGGGAATTTCCTCTTGGGTTGTAGGGCGTAGTGCGACTTGAAGCAATACCGTGACGTAAGAAAAATTGTTTGACATCCTCAGACATGAAACTTGCCCCACGATCTGAATGAACAAAAGACGGTAAGCCAAAAACTGAAAATAAATCCTTTAAGCACTTTATAAAAGTCTGTGCAGAGATATCGTGGCACGGGAAAGCAAAGGGGAATCTGGAGTACTCATCAATCATTGTCAGTATGCACCGATATGAAGATGCAGCAATTGGTAATGGCCCTTTAAAATCAATTGATAATCTTTGAAAGGGGCTGTAGAACGTATAAGAGGAGTTCTTTCTGGATTGAGAAATTGTGGCTTTTGCTTCGCACAAGTCGAGCACTGTGAAATGACCTGTCGAACTTGATCGACTGAGTATGGGAGATTCCTTGAACGAATAAAGTGTAGCATGCGTTGAACACCTGGATGTATAAGCGATGTATAAGATGTATAAGAACAAAGGGGGTATAAACCATGACGAGTCGTAGCAGCACAATGGGCTCGTGAAAGTACATCAGCAGTAACGTTTTCTTTTCCTGATCTGTACTTGATATCATATGAAAAGGGAAGAAGTTCCATACGCCATCTCATTATTTTGTCATTTTTGATTTTTGCTTTCGGACTGGTATTAAACATAAAAGATACAGCTCGTTGATCAGTGATGATCGTAAAATGCCTACCGGCAAGGAAATGCTTCCACTTTCTCACTGATTCAACAATCGCATACGCCTCTTTTTCCACTATATGATGATTGCATTCCGTTGACGAAAGTGATCGAGAAAAGAATGCAATAGGACGATCATTCTGCAGAAGAGTACCAGCAATCGCTTGGTCAGATGCATCTGTTTCGACTACAAATGGCAAATCTGTGTCAGCAATATTAACGACAGATTGGGCGATGTCTTCTTTCAGAGAAGTAAAAGTTTTCAATGCTTCGGAGGACAGTGGAGGACTGGTGCAGTCAATCAGCGGTCGTATTTTCATTGAATAGTTGGGTATCCATTTGGCATAATAGGCAAAAAGTCCAATAATTCTTTGCAAAGCTTTTGTAGTCTGCGGTTCAGGGAATTCCAGGAGTGGACGCAGTCTCTCTGGATAAGGTTTCAGCTCACCATTAGTAATTCTGTATCCCAGAACATCAATGCTTGTCATCGAATACTTTGACTTTTCAGTATTGAAATTGAGATTGTATATTGAAGCAGCTTTCATAAATTTATTCAGATTTTCATCGTGATCTTCCTTGTCTTTTCCACAGATAGTGATATCATCCAAATATGCGAATGTACCTTTGAGATTGTTGTCGGAAATAAATTGAGTCATAAATCGTTGGAACGCTGACACGCCGTTGGTCACACCCATTGGTATTCTTTTAAATTGATATAATTGATTGCCAGCTTGAAACGCAGTATATGGACGATCTTTGGGAGAGATTTCAATTTGATAATATGCTTTCGATAAATCAATGATACTAAATACACGAAACTTAGCAATGGATTTTACAATTTCTTCGATACGAGGCAGCGGATACGCATCCAGCAAAGTAAAGCGATTTATTGTCCTCGAGAAATCAACGACCATTCGCTTCTTCCGGTTTTCTGAGCATGTAACAACAACCTGGGCTCTCCAAGGGGAATGGCTTTCCTCGATCACGCCTTCAGATAAGAGACGGTGAACTTCCTCTTCAATAAACTGAGTGTCACTACGGGAGAATTTCCTTGATTTTGTTGCAATTGGTCTGCAGTCATCAGTAAGGTTATTGAATAATTCAACAGGAGGTATATTTATCTTCGTAAGTGCACAAATATTCAGATCAGGCAATGGTCCACCATAGTTCATTGTGACATTCCTGTGCAATTTCAGAAACGGAGATCCAAGAATAACGTCAGCACATGCATCAGGGAGAACAGTCATTTCAACTTCTTTGTAATTACGATCATTTAAAAGAATTTCGGCAGAACAATTCAAACAACGTGCAGAACAACCGTTCAAAGGCATTGAAAAGGATGTAGATGCCATTGAAATAATCGAATTTCGCTTCCTAATTGGAAGACCAACAGATTTCGCAATACTTTCCTTGATAAAATTGTCGTAGCTACCAGTATCAAGTAATCCATTCAAACGAACACCGTTCAAGAAAACTTCAGTTGGAATCGGAGTGTCAAAACACCTGAATTATTAAGAACGGCAGAGGAGTAAAGTTTTCGAGTGGATTTACAAACTTTTGAAAAATGTCCTTTCTTTCCACACGAATGACACAATGAATCTTTGGCCGGACAGTATTGAAGATTATCTCTTGGATGCCTTGCGCCTCCGCAATTGTAGCAATTCGATGAACTTTTTGCACTAGTCTGTTTGCGTTGAACAGATGCAATTTGAAGTGAATCAATCTGAGAAGCAGCTTGTTCAGAATCATTGAAATTTCCTGAGTAGTAAGTAAAACTCCACTTCTGGACCGCGCAAGATGGCCATCATCGTTGACGTCCCCCCCCTCTGGAACGGCAGAGTGTCGTGGTCGGCCGCCGTGGTGCTTTGAGTCTGACGTCCTCCCCCCCTCTGGAACGGCAGAGTGTCGTGGTGTGCCGGCCACGTGCGTCCGTCAGGTTCGCTGACGTCCTCCCCCCTCTGGCCGACCGTCGTATAGCGCGCGGTGATGTGGTGTCTAGGTTGGCGTGGTGTGCCGGCCAGGTTGGGAGGGTGGTCTGTCGTAGCTCACCTGAAAAAATCCTAAGTGTCAGAGTGGCTTTGTATGGGTAAAATTTTGAAAATTTTCCAAAGTGTGGAATTTCGACCTGGGACCGTCACCAAAACATTTTTCATCAAATTTCACCGACCCCCCCCCCCCCCGACAGCAGTCTTCTAACTTTGGTTCTAGTGAACGGATTTTGTCTTACAGCTACTCGTTTGAAAGAGGAGAAAAAACTGCTCGACGACATTTTTAGTTGCGAGTCAATCGGACCAGCCGTTCAAAAGTTAGAGCTGTTACAAGATTTTAGGTCGGAGCTCGCTCACCTGAAAAAATCCTAAGTGTCAGAGTGGCTTTGTATGGGTAAAATTTTGAAAATTTTCCAAAGTGTGGAATTTCGACCTGGGACCTTCACCAAAACATTTTTCATCAAATTTCACTGACCTCCCCCCCTCTGGACAGCTAGCTTCGATCTTGGCTTCTAGTGGACGGATTTTGTCGTGCAATAGCTCGTTTGAAAGCTAAGAGTGAGACAAATTCAGTGAAAGAAACGGCTTGTTCATATCTGTCTTCGTCTAGATGTGAGACGCGATTTAAGATTTTGGGAGATTGACGAAAAACGACAGAGTTAGAATTTCCCAAGAAACAGCTCCAGCGGGCGAATGAAGGCTCGGATTGGTAAACGGAGGCCAGATTTGGAATCAGCTTGATGTTATTGTCCAATGAGGATCATCATCCAATGAGAATCAAGCATTTCTATATAAATAGCGAGCCTTCCACAGTGAGAATCATTCCATCGTTGAATTGCACGAGTGACGGACGCACATTTTCTCTCTCTCTAGTTCCCTATTCTATTATCCAACTAAAATGGTAAGTCGCTACTTTCCTCCCTCCCTTGAACGTAAACTTAATACAATCTTTTCCATTTTCAGGCATCTACTCCATCTGCTGCACTAGTAGGACAAAATGGTGGTCAAACGTTACAAGGTTCGCTACGATCAGATCATCTACAACTGAGGCCAGTGGAAGAAACAACCAAGGTACATAAGCCTACACCGCTACAGCGTAAATTTAAACAAGTCTTGCGTTATGACGATCATGGTGTAGTACTCCAAACGGGAATGCTCCCTTCCACGGATGTCAAGATAATGCACAATCAGCATGGGGACTACATACTGATCCCCGTGAGTCCGTACATTCGCCACCAACTTGATATTATTGAGGAGTACGTGACATTAAATATGGACATTCCTACTCCTCTTGCTCAACAGTGGAAGGCGAGAGATGACAAGGATACTCCCTATAGAAAGATTTGGGATGGTAATCAAATTTGCCTACCGGTATCACATTGGTGCACTTACTATAAGAAGGAGGGAGATCATTCAACACCCATCACATGCGACGAGCTCGGAGAAGGTACTTGGGATATCCTTTTCAAAGTGAATGGGCTATATTATGGTCGACACAAGGATAATAAAATAGCCTCTCTCTCCATGCATATGGAATCCATCCTATATATTCCAAAACCACCCAACGTGGACGACATAATTGATCAAATCCTTAACAGCAGTGGTACGAAGCGCAAGTCGGAGAAGAATGCTGCATCAAAACGCAAATCAAAGAAGGAGAATTACTAGTCCTTTCCTAACTCTACCCTATGACAATTCGCTTATGTGCTTTGAGTGTCATAGACGTGGTCTTATTAGATACATTTTACTTCTTCGTTGCCATCATATCATTTGTGTATTTTGTCGTGAAAAGCATCGATGTAATTCTTCATTTTGTAATATGTTATAGAACGTTTCCTTAGATGTGTAAATTTCCGTTTTAGGCTTCTATCATCATTTTTATGGATTGTGAGGGTGAACCTGTACAGGAGCTCAGTGCTATTGCTATGAACAATTGGACATATCAGATTGTCAGTGTCTATCATCAACATGCCAACTGCAATCCCAATGTTGATCAATGGGCGAGAAAACACATTCATGGACTTAATCTGAAATATTTGAAAGACTATGGCTTTTCTTGTGAGAGTGCTCTTCTTATTGACTTTAAACGATGGTTAGCTGCTTTCAATGTTATACGCATCTTTTGTAATAATCCTGGTAAGGAGAGGAAAGTATTTCCCAATCTAATCATTGATGATATTTTGATCCCACCTTGGGATAGTAGAGTGAATCAACATTATCATGAAGTCACGAAACGTTTTAAGGATTTGTCTGTTCCTATTTTGTCTGTTCGTTGTAGTAGCTACGTTCATAACCAATGCTTCTTTCCTCCTTACCTCAGCACTGCCAAAGTCCTGTATGGTTATCATTGCTCGCTGTATGATAGTTACCAGCTGTATCTATTTTATCTCTTTCAAACCATTGATTTATAATGCATGCTTGTTACTATTATTCAATAAATGTTACTATGAGAAGAGTTGTTTTCATGCAATGGATGGGTTAGATAAAGGGCAATCATGTCTTTCTCAAACGACTGCGGAACATTACATTTTCATAGGCAAAGTTTAAAAGGAGCTGTTCAAGATTATGTGATAAATTTTCATAAAGATGAGACCGACATCGAAGCAGTGGTCGATGATGCTAGCACTCTATTTCTAGAGTTAATGAATACATTCTCTGATAGCATTGTCATGGCGCGATTAGTTGCGAAAATTAAGTTTAGTCATTTTGGAAAGGAAGAGGTGGAAAGTCGCTCTTTCCATTTTGCTTCTTATTCAATGGAAGTGGTAGATCACCCCGAAGAATTTTTTAAAAGACATATGATAAAAATTGCTGAACGTCTTAATGCATTTAACCATCATGGTAGCAGTCTAGTGATTGAAGCGATTTCAGATATTCACATTCAACTTTCCATAAAGAAAAATTGAAAATGCAGTGGTACTTGATTGTAGCACTACTGGTTTTCGAGCTATGTCTGCTCACTCTCGAAGTATATTCCTTCTGTACATGCGTCTATTATTTAGAAAAGGCTAGCAAATTCATATCTTCAAAAAGACTTGCTATAGACATCAGTAACGGTGAAACTATGTGTTGTGATGTATGTAAGCGAAAGGATGGAAATGAAAAGCGCATCTTCAAGAGATGTAAGCACGCTTTTTGTCAACGCTGTTTCATACGTAATTGCATTCAACTTTGAAAATGTAACCACTGTGACATTGCTCATTTCGAGTGTCACTTATGTCGCAATAGTTAGTACCTATGCAAATGTGGTAAAGATAGGTTTTAGCAAAGACTAACACGGAAAATGGCGAAACGTAAAATGGCGAAACGTAAAAAGTCTTCAAAGTTTTCTTCAGCCATTCAAGCTCTCCGACGAATGAAAGCAAATCAGCGATACAATGCTATACGACATGCCAACGATAAATTCATTCGTGAAATTATTTCTCATGTCAGAAAGTTGAGGACGAAGACATTAGCGCCAAAACAACGAAAGTTACTTAAGCGATATGCCACAAAATTGCGTTTCATCTCCAATCCTAAAGTCACCCTTCAAAGAAAGAGGAAAACTCTAACACAAAAGGGCGGTTTCCTTTCAGCAATACTTCCAATGATAGCTCCTGCCGTGGGCAACCTATTGGGAAATATCTTTGGCTCTAAGCGTTAATTATATAAATGTTGAGTCTCAAAGTAATAAAATGGATTTCAGACTTCAATGTGATAAAGTTCTGACTGTATCAGGTCCATCTCATGCAGGTAAAACTGTTTTCACGCTGAATTTATTGGATAAAAGAAGGGAGTTGTTTAAGGAACCTATCAATCGAGTGATTTGGTGTTATGGTATTTATCAACCGTTCCTGTTTCAGGAATTGCAAAGTCGCAACTTTATTCGACATGAAGGAATTATTGCAGTGGATAAACTTCAGTCTAATGATGTTGTTGTATTGGATGATTTATTAAAAGAAAGTAAGAATTCAAAAGATGTTACAGATATGTTCACTCGCGCAGCACATCATAAAAGGTGCTTTATCATCTATATCACACAAAATTTGTTTCCTGATGGAAAAGAAGCTCGTACACGAAACCTGAATACACACTATTATGCTATTTTCAAGAATCCGCGAGATAAAAGTCAATTTGAAATTTTAGCGCGACAAGTTGCACCCAGAGGATCAAAAGCCTTAATTGAAATTTTTCAAGCAGCTACTGAAAAACCATACGGTTACTTATTCATTGACTTTACGCAAGAGTGTCCGGAAGAATTTAGATTTCGAAGTGATATTTTGAAAACTCCCATGATTATCTACAAACTATGAGTTCTTATTCTCGCATGATTGTTATTCCTCGGGATGAATATGTACAATTGACTGCCATGCAGCAAGTAAAGCAACCTCTTGCAAATCAAATGTATAGGAAAGAAATAGATTATCAGCAAAATGTTCACATCAAAGATTCACATTGTGCTGTATTATTACAATCGGAAACTGTTGAGCAATTGAAAAACTTGAAGAATAAGATGCGTGACTCTGTATCGACTGCAACACCTTTAGCATCTCGCGCACATGCCATATCTCTTTTCAATAGTATTGAACCCCATCTCAATGTAAATGATAGAGGAGAAATCATTACAGATGAAAATAAAGTGATTGATGCTTCACGTTATGAAGACTTGATTCAGTATGCGACACGTAGAAAGCGCCGTCAGGGCTATGTTCCACCTGGTTGGTCATACTTTCTTAAACTATTGAAAAAGCATAATGTACCAAAATTTGCTTTGAATAATGAGACATTGAAAGAACTTGATTCAACAGTGGCTACTGCTCCAATGCTTCAGACGATGAAAATGCCAACAAATTGGTTTAAGACGTCACCTGCTACATCCCCTCCCACACTCACTAAGCAAACAAGAGGAAGAACTCGACGTAGATCTACATCGCCACTAAAACTAGTAAAAGGAAAACGTAAAACAGCTCCTCCCAGGAAATACATGTTCTCAGACTATTAATATGAAGCAGATGTGTTGCTTGCCATGTAATGAGCCGCCAGAGGTGAATGTCGTTGTCACTTGCACTTGCTGCGCCAGCTCTCATAATGAAACCCCTAAGCAATGTGAACACGATCGCAAAACCGCTAAAGCTAAATGCTGCAGTTGTTGTAAATGTAGCAAGAAAACAAAAAGATGAGAAGGAGGAAAAAGAGTCAGTCGTCATCGACTGAACGTTTGAAGTCAATCTATTATGATGTAAAACATCCGGCAGGATTTGCATCTGTCAAGAAATTATCAAAAGCGAGTGGTCTTCCACAATCACAAGTGAAACGATGATTAAAGGGTCAGGCTACCTATACACTCCACAAACAAGCGAAAAAGAAGTACCGCACCCGCCATTATATTGTTCATGACATCGATGAACAGTGGCAAGCAGATTTGTGCGATGTTGCCTCCATTTCAAAACATAACTCGGGTAATAATTTTATTTTAACCGTCATTGATATTTTCTCGCGTTATGCGTGGGCTCAACCTTTAAAAACTAAAGAAGGGAAAGGAGTAGCAAAAGCATTCCAAACAATGGGGAATGCTGGCCCCATTGAATTTGTTATTCCTGGTGGTAGTGATGACTACATAGATTTGAGTTATGCGATGGTTGATTTGAGGTTTAGAATTCAGCAAGCAGATGGAACTGCTATTGACGATACACATAAAGTTGGACTGAACAATTTACCATTGACTACATTACTTCGCGATGTTTCTCTAACGATTGGAGAGCAGCAGGTGGAAGGTGGTCAAAGCGATTATCCCTATAAATCATATTTCAATCATGTATCACAGTTTCATCCAGCAGCACAAAAAAGTCATATGGAAGCCATGGGATGGTACAGAGATGAAGCAGGAAAATTTGATGTTGAAACAAACAGTGGCTTTGTAAAGCGATCTGCTATGATTAAAGATAGTAAAGTATGTCAGCTATAAGGTCCGCTGAATTTAGACTTCTTTAGACAGTCAAAATTTTTACTCTGTAATACCAGCATGCGACTCAAGCTGACATTGAATAAGCCTGAATTTGCGCTGAATGCATTTGCTAAAGTTGACAATTTTAGAATTCATGTGGAAGATATTGCACTTTACATTCGTCGAGTAGTACCGAATCCAAGTGTCATTAGAGGACATGCTGAAGGTCTTAACCGCCAAAATGCCATTTACCCCATTCAGCATACAAAGCTTCTCACCTTTACAATTCCGAAAGATCAAAAGAGTTTCATGAAAGATGGCCTCTTTCCATCGGAAGCACCGAAGCTCCTCATGGTGGCAATGGTTGAAAATGATGCATTTAATTGTAATATAAAGAAGAATCCTTTTAAACACAATCAGTTAAGTGAAATTGCTTTACTTTATGGTGTAAATGGTGTGAGTCATCCTGGTCCACCCTACAAACCAGATTTTGCTGCGGATCAATTTATGCGCAGTTATGTTGATTTTATGGATGTTTTTGCCTTTTACAATGCGGATGACACCAACGGACTGACTATGAAAGAGTTTAAGAGTGGATATACTATTTATGCATTTGATTTGACTGCTGACAGCGATATTAGTGCCCCCTATCGTCAAGCAAACGTGCCTCATAATATTCGTTAGGATTTGACGTTCAAAAGAACACTACCTGAGACGATCAATGTATTAATTTATGCAGTCTTCGATTCAAATATTGAAATTACAAAGTATCGTGACGTGATTCTTCAGTATAATCGTTAATGAGTTGGTTGACTGCTGACGATATTAAGACTAAAGTGCAGCATAATGCAGACGAAGCGACGTTGAAAGCTTTCGATAATGTCTATTCACTCGATACCTTACCACCTGCAGTAAATCACTATCCCATCTTTATTGTGCTAAACACTCATTCGCAGAATTTAGGCGGTGAGCATTGGAAAGCGATCTTTATTGGAGAAGACCGACGTGGTGAACTATTTGACTCTCTTGCTCAACCTCCAAATATACCAACACAGCAGTGGTTGAGAAAACATACGCGTCAATATCAGCGAAATGAACGCATACTACAACATCCACTTTCATCAACGTGTGGTGCTTTTGTACTGTACTTCAGCTTAAAACGTTTACATGTATCTCGATTTGTATCTATTATTCAAAACTTTTCATGTAATCCATCCTCAAATGAAAAAATGATTTGTAAGTTCTATCATGATTTGAAATAAAAACATCATGTTGGAAAAATTGTTTTTTATTTTACAATCCGCTGGGTACGTACATACTCAATGAGATAGTCTAGGATCACATTTGCTTGTACATGAGATTTTAGTCCAGTAATGATCACTTTACTATTATGAAAGATTGCCACATGCACAGGTAACCAACAACTAATGAGAGCTGCGGGAAAAAGTTCGGGTTCATAACACAAATTGTAACTGCTGGTACGAATCTTCAAAAATGATACACTTTCACTCAATTGAGTAGAGATCACCATATTGTCCACAGTCAGATTCGACATCACACACCTCTCCCTCTTCCATATCCGACGTAGTAGTCTTTGTAGCTCTAAGCGCATTGACTGCGCCGATGAATGAGAAAGGGCGCCGAGAATCTATACAGTCCCATTTGGGAAGAGTTGAAGATTCCGTGAATTGTTCATCTTCACCACTAACATTTGAGGACGGCCCGGGTAATACTTGCTGTTTAGAAGGTGTTGGTGTAATGTTGTGAGATCGATTTTGGTGTAGAGTCTGAAGCGACGGAGAATGTTGACGATGGTGTAGCGATGGCGCTTCATGATGAAAGAATGAGTAAATTGAGCGATGCACCTTCCTTTTATACTTTTCCCAACTACCTTGATGAAATTTGAAGTTAGTATGAAGTTGGGAATGATAGAGTTGAATTCGCCGATTGTTGACGCGCAACCAGATGCGATTTCCAATACGTGAATGTCTTTTCATATAGAAGTATTTCAAGTCCTTCATGATATGATGTAGAGATTGAAAATGACGATAAGATAAAGCAAACTCTCTTCTCACATTTCCAGTTGAATCTTTGAAATAGACGTTTCGATCATGATCCGTTTCAATATGTTGTAGGGAATCTAATTTCCAACTCATGATGCGTGGTAGTCATGTCTGATTAAGATTTGCATAGTAGGGCGATGAACTCACGACGAATAAATGTCATGATGGAACGATGTATGTATCTTCTATACTTCTCCCAATTGTATTTGCGAAATGAGAAACAGTTTGCGGAATGAGAATGGCAGATTTGAATTTCATTTCTGTAATGTTGAAGCCAAACTTGATCACCCAAGGAGATGAATCTTAATGTTTCAAAATATTCCAAATCCCTCATGATATCATTGAGGTTGACAAATTGTCGCCATGTTAATGTAATACCTCTTGATGTATGACCATGAGAATTTTTGAAATGTACGTTTCCATCACGATCAACTCTGATATATTGTAGAGAGTCCAAAATCCAAGTCTTCATGATGTTATGCAAAGCCGCAGATCAGCAATATAAAAATGTCGTTTTATCATATTTTTCTTAGCAATGCGGCTACAAAGAGATTTGCTAGTAATCGAGCCGCACTCTTTTCTACTCCCATTGATCATGCACAACAGCTAAATGGAAATTGGGAAGTGGGTGTCACTCAACTTGTTTATAGCAACTGTGTCTATACTTTTGATCATGAGGTGATGACTATTAATATGAGACGTACAGCTGCTTATCAATGTGAAAAGGGGTGCCGAGTATACATTCCACAGTGGCCAAAGAAAGATCTCTTATTATGTAAAAAGTTTATATATGATTTCTTGAATAAAGCGAGTAAACATATTGTCCAATTTACTCCGCACAATGATGATTATAATTATGTACATCATGTAGTTGAGAAAGATTGGATTGTTGGTTTAAGTCCAAGTTTAAGAAATGATTTAGGTTACCTCGCTAGCGCCTTAACAAGCTATGATAATTTTAACGTTAATTACCACATAAGTGGTCATAAACAGTTATTATATCGAGAGGAAGCTTATTATGTAGATCTTATTCCAAGAAATGAGAAGACGTTGGTGAAGAAGATTGTGATTAAGCCAAGAAAGACAAACATGACTCCTGAAACATTATTGAAGAAATTTAATTATCTCCTTTGAGTTGATGGTAAACAAGTGGCAACATTGACTTATATTAAATCATCTAATCATATTGCAATAAGCAAATTAAATGATGATGATCTAGTATTAGTTTGTTCAAAAGATTTTCATCAGTTCTTACGACATCGTTCTGCAGCTGTTCATGGAAAATCTGATATGCAACATTTACCATGTGAAAGGTCAAATCAATTTGATACAGAATGGACCGTATCTTTATACAGAAAGTGTGTAGAGCCTTTAGGTGGTATCTTACATGAAACAAGAGTGTTGATGCCTCGCATTATTACTTCGGTTAAATTGGTTGTAGATTATTTAAATGAAGTGATTAATGAGCAACATATTTCATTTTCTGAAAAAGAAGGTACTTTGTCTCTCACTATAAGTGGAAAAGGTATTGAACTAATTATGGATAAAACTCTAATGGACATTTTGGGTTTTGATCAAAATATCTTTAAAAGTGGTACTGTAACCAAAGCTAGCGCAGACATGTCGCTATCGCGTCGTATTAACTATTTTCAGATATATTCCAATATTGGTGAAGATGTACGTGTGGGAGATGTTGAAGCTCCATTGCTAGCAATGATACCATACCAGCCAAAAAGCTGCAGTATTTTATCTGAGCATACTTTCAAGAAAGTGCATTATACAAAGCTGAAATCAAACTACATCCCACAAATTGATATTGCCATTTATGACGATGCTGGTGCGTTGATTCCTTTTCATAAAGATGCTGTGACAAGTATCACACTCCATTTCCGAATGAAGAGTTAATGCAAAAGTATGCTAATATATTTTTCCAATTTGAATAATATGGAAAGTGAAAATAAGGACTCGTTTCTAATCTACTTACCCAGTAATGCTTCTATGAATAAATTTCCCAAAAATAAACCATCAGACTATCGAGTAGAATTAAATCGTCCACTGCATTTAGAAGGTGAATGGGAGGTTGGCGTTTCTAGTATTTGCTATGATAGCAATATTCAGAATGTGAATGATTTGGAAGAAATGATATTGACTCCTCGCACCCATGATGGAATAACGATGAATGATGCATTTCAGTTACCATACAATTTAACATCAGATGGAAAGTGGAACTATGAATGGATTCAGATAAAATCAGATTCTTATGAACCATTTGGGAATGAGAAAATTATTAAGGCATTCAACAGTGGTAATACTTCCATCATGAAGAATAAAAATCAGAAAGCTTATGAGTTTACTATCTATCATTGGAGTGGGAGACAGTTCCTCCGCTTTCATTCTTTTACTAAAGGTCTTACGCTGAGGTTGGATAATGAATTCTATCCACATCTTGGTTTTGGTCATGGACTACATCTAACGTCAATTGCTACTGCAAATGTTAAAAAAGTTTATTCAAATCGAATCAACAAATTTCATTATAGATTTAAAATATTTGATGAAGATGTTGTAGAATGCGAAGAACGCATCATTTTGAAAAAGCGTGGTGTTCAACCTTTATCACTTATTGAGTTAGTAAAACGATGGAATGAGACTGTGGGTAAGAAGTATGGAGAGAAAATTATGGCGGACAAAAATAAGTTGGTTATTCGGAAATATAATGACAAACTTACAGTTTATTTCTCTCCAACCTTGCGTCATTTTATAAGACATTATACACCTATTATTGGAAGCGGTGTGGTGTATGCTTCTCATGAATATCACACTAAAGCTGATTCAGTTAATGATGAATGGTGGGTGGACATCTATGGTGATCGCATCAAGAAAATTTACCAGTCTTATGAAGAATCTAAAGTTGCTATCAATATAATGCCGCGTCTATATCATACAGTTGAAAGTTTCATTCATGTAGTAAACCCTTATATACAACAGAAGTTGAAGCATGTGATGAAAAGTAAATATGATGTAAAGACACACCACATTTCGTTTTCAATTGAAAATCAACGCGTTGTTCTGAAACTGGGCGATGACATTCAAAGTCAATTGAGTAAAAATTTGAAAAAACTCTTTGGTTTTTCAATGCTACAAACTGTGTTTGCTGCTGCGCATACGATTGGTATAGAAACACCAATGACACTTGATAAACATGAACAGCACCTTTACATTCAAAGTGATTTGATTTTACCTATTTCTGTTGGTGAGAAAAAAGAATACATTTTACGTGATTTCATTCATGATAAAGACGCTTCATATGGAATAGTCGAGAAGATGTTTGAATCTATTTTCTATCATCCCGTCGTCAAACAAACTATACCCTCTATTACTATCAAAATTACCAATGGTTTACAAGAGTGCATCCATATGAAAGATACTAAATCCCTCGTAACTTTAGTGTTTCGGAAAACAAAGTGAAGTCATTGTGATATGTTTATTGAAATAAAAATATGTATACGAAAAGTCTTTTCACAGATATAGGGGGAATGGGCTGACTGTAGGCATATATTCACAAGGAAGAAACGATCTCATGCGATACATAAAACAGCCATGTATATCTACAAAAAGCGACATCAAAATACTGAGTTAAAGTTGATTATGTCAATACATCTCCTGAATGTGGTAGCGTGAGTTTTATTCTTTTGGGTGGAGGTATGTTTGTGTCAGGATGTCCATGTGGAAGAGATGTGTTATGTCCTATCCAACACCTCTTATTCTCCCATGCTGAAAGCGCTCGTTTCTTGAACGTGTGCGTTTTCACAGTATGAACTTGAGATTTTAAGATTGTCATATTGACAAACGTTATAGTTTTATTTTTATAGGCCTTCTTATAGGACCGATGTTTCATTTTATGAACAATGGATTTTGATATACCTTTAACACGCTTAATACTATCTGCACATTCTTTTAATTTCATGGAATACATTTTAGGACGGAGGAGAATCATTTCATCTATTTCCTTTCCTGCTGTTTCATCCTTAAAACAACCAAGTTTGGCTTTATTCTGTATGGAATAGAGTGGATGAGTGGGATTGTAGTTAGATGTGTCGAAATATTTTTCTAATGACTTGCCTACTTCATTAAAATTTAAATCTTTTTGAGTGGTAATTCCTAAAAAGAAACTATCTGTATCACCCCCCAGCAAGCGAACCTCTTTTACGAGAGGGCATGGTTTTAATATTTTGCAGAAGAGTTGATACTTTTCAAGCTTGGAATAATCTAAAACGGCTTGCCCAATATAGATGGGTTTGCACAACTCAACTTCTGATTTAATCATTTTAACACCTACAAGATCCTCATCGATGATGTCTCTATCAGTGAAAAGAGGTGATGAGGTCAATTTGTGATATTTTTGTTCATCAACGACTAGTTTGTAATTCATACGTTTTCTAACATCCTCCATGGTCTTTCCGAATAGACTGTTATTCTTATATTTATAAAAATCCTTTTCAAAATTATTTTGGGCGAGTGCACGTTTTTGACTGTTACTATCTATGTAGGGTTTCAGGAAGGCTTTCTGTCTAAATTTAATAATGCGGTGAACTGACTTTAGAAGCATGCCCATTTCTAAATAGAATTTTAATATGCAGAAGTGTACGAGATAATTTTTCTTATCATATTGGGTGAGTAAAAGTTTGCGGCATGGTTTGTACCTTGGCTGTCCACACTCTATTAAGTTATTATGAAATTGTGACATGAATGGTGAAAACATATCTTCAGTCACTTCACCAGATTCAGGTGCGAGTGGGAAATCAGCAGTTTTATTTTTAATGCTATTTGGATAAATCAAATCCACTTCAAAATAATATCCCCAATCACCTTCATCTGGAATCTTCAGTATGTTTGAAGGGTTGGAGTAATACTCAAGCTCATCTTGATTTAACCAACTAAACTCGGAATGAGGTAGTGGTTTAGACAGTGAACTGCCATATAAATTATTTTGGTCATAGTACTTTAGGTGGATATGATCATCACCTACTGTTTCAGATTTTATATGATGTTTATTTACAAATGTGAGACCACCGCGTATTCCGCGCTCAAATATATTATACATCTCCGGGTCTTGTAAGAGATGAATGGTCTCACCAGTCATTTTAAAGGCTGATTTAAAGGACATGGCTGGTAGACTGACAAAGTGGACAGGATCTAATTTGTCTTCTTCTAATGCCACTCGCCGAAATTCCTGAAAGACATCAGCCAGCAAAATGACATCTAATTCTAAGTAAGCGATCATATAATCGCCAAACGTTTTACAATCAAATTTTAACCATGCCTCTTGAGCATGTTCATAGTCCTCTACTGGACAATCTTCACCCGTCAAATCGTTTTGGAATTTGTCAATGGAAGGAAGGGTTGTTTCATTTAGTTTAGACATTGAGCTAAAATACGCATAGGGAAAGACTCCTTTGCGAGTGATTATTTCATCCGTTAAGTTTGGATAGTGTTTCTTCAAAGTTTGACTATGGGGAAGAAACTTGAGATTTCGAACGAGAGAAGCTAGTGACGCTGACATGAATTGGAATGAATCTAAAAATTTTATTTCGAAGAAGACTGTCTTATTTTCTTTAGTTTTATCTACTGGTACTTTTGCTGTCATTGCCATGAATTTTTCTCTCGTTTGTGCTATTACATTAAACTGCCACGATTTCATCTGGCTCAACCCTCCTTTTATGAGCATATGACTGTCATAGCCCTTAAAGTTATGAAAAATGACGGGTAGTACACGACGTCTCAACCTAAGTGAGAAGTTACATTTGGAGCAGAGTGCTTTTCTAAATTTACCAGTGATGTGATCATGATCACGCACTTTCTTAATTTTATCGTCATCAAAGTTTTATGACATTTAGGGCACGATGTGCAACTTTCAAATTTTTGTTTGTCTTCATCTGACATATGTAGTGACTTACGCTGCAATTGTGAATCATATGATTGTTGAAATTTAGCAGCTTTATCGAGAAATTCTAGAAATTTTGAAATACAATCTTCACCTTGCCAAGTATGCATTTTGTTTTGTCTATTCCTAAAGTGATCATGCCATACTTCATAGCAGGATATGGCTGCTGGTTTGTGGATGATATCATCAATGTAGCATTCTATGTCTGCGTAAATGATACGCAGGGGACTTAATTCGTCACCATTATCCCTATGTGAAAATATTTTATCTTTGGGCATGCGTTCCATTTGTAATTTACCTCGCTTGCACCATTCATAGTGAGTTTCAAATTTATCTTTACTCCAAAAGGAGCGGATGCAGCGGTCGCATACAAAATGTTCACCTCTTTTAGAGTGCCCCAAGTGAGTGTACAAGCGAGAGATTTTGGGAATACCACAGTAGTGCCATTCCTCGCTATCATCTTGTTTTACTAATAAGAGGTTGACTACACGTTCATAACAAGTTGAACGTGAATTATAGCGGGCACCCTTCAACCCCTTCTCCCACACGTGAACGACAATTTTAATCTGATTATGTTTTTCGAACGTTTCTACATCTTTGATTTTCATGTTGTTACTATCACAACCTTCAAAGTCTAGTTCATCCTCCAACTGTCTATAGCTATAGGTGCGATCTCGGTGCGCGTTGACATCATTATAGTGAAGGATGGATAGGACTGCATATTTGAAACACTGTGATTTACAATCGACATTGATGACAGCTTTCTTATTATACAACGTTTTTGGTAGTTTAAATGTACCTCGAGCTGCATGACTTTCTAATAGTGAAATTTTGAATATGGCTGAGTCCACACCATCAAAAATGAGAGCGCTGTCGCGTTGATTGAATTTATCTACATTTGATTTTAAACATTGAATGTGAAAATTTAGCCAAGACTCGCAGTCTACAACTTCGGTTGCGGAAGAGGAAGGAACATGAAACTGTATTCTCTCCGTCACTTGACCCGTTTGAAAATCTATCTTAATATATTTTAGTTTAAGGTAGATGAGCGCCTTCATTCTAAAATTGTCTAAATTTTTGAAGAGCGCTTCGATAATGTTAGAATTTTGAAGGAGCCACTCAGGAAAATCTACTATTTTAGTATTGGACTCCATGTAGTAGTCGCGTACTAAATTATTATGTGAAACATTAATGAGGTAGATGGTAGAGGTACCGTTGGTGTAGTGATCATTTGCATGCGTGTGTTGAAGTCTGTGCGAAGATCGCTGAAAGTGACTATCAAAAGAAAGAGGGCACAAATCGCAAGGAAAGGAGATGTCATCGTCAGAATCAACTTCACCTCCGGAGATTGACGCCGCTTTGCGTTGACACACACGTTGTTTGATGTGTCGAAGGAGACTGTGCTTCCTTGTAAACATATGTCCGCAGTCGGCACATTCCCACTCGTTGCCTTGTCGCGAGAGCCCTGAGCTGGAACTCACATCACCTGAAAGAGAAATCATTCTATCATCTCTGTTCAAGTCTCAGTGTATTGTTACAACCTACCTTGACTCAACGACTCTAAACTTTCCTCGAGAAGGGAGGGCGTTGGTGATGAAGTTGATGCCTGAAATTGAGGAAGATGCTATTAACCACACGTTTGACGGAGATGAGTGAAGAAATTTTCAACTTACCATTTCAACGAAATCGAGTTTAAGGTTGATACTTCAACAAGATAGAGACTTCACGAGAGAGCAGTTTACTTGTACGCCTCAAATATAGAATTCGTCAGAGAACACTTCACTTATATGTCACAAAGACAGAGTGAAATGACACGAATGTCACTTTACATATATACTTTCATATTCATCATTCATTGGCTGTTCATTCTGATTGGTTGCTTGTTGATACTTAAGAATTAGAAAACATTTCAAAGTTATTATTCACAGTCAACATGACAAGCCCTCCGACAACACCAAACACAAAATTCTCTTCTCCATCCTCAACACCAAACGCTCCAACGAAGGTAGAGAAGGTGTTATTACCAGCGGACAACGAAGAGAGTGTATGTGAGAAGGAGTGTCCCGACTTAACAGGCGTGAGGTGGAAGTATCTCCAGTACGATACTGACGATGTGATGGAGATCACTAGCACGAAATTCCTCCACCAATTATGGGAGTGGTACACCCCTAACTCCCAGCCACGAACTATGGAGGAGTGGGAGTATATTGACAAAGTGAGGCTCGCAGTGGAAGAACGATTAAAGCAACTGAACTGTTTTTGTTATCTATGTGAAGCCAGACTCTGGGACGATATTGACGATGAAGACCTTTTGAAATACATGCCATAATAAATTTTTATTTCGTATTATCTTTGCTTTCATACTGACTTACTTGAATGGGGCTTAAGTGGATGATTTAACCATGTATACTTTTTCATTTGGAAATAGTAGCACGCTTAGTCTAACTTGTAAATCTTAAAACATTTCATATGGACGATGATGATAGATGAAATAGTGTCAAATAAAATTCAGATAGCTTACACTTCTGATACAGGGATAGCAATCGACTGCGATCCATGTGTAAAGAGCTTGTTAGACTACGGAAGAGAGAAGTGTGTTATGTTGCGTGTGGCGCGTGAGTGTCCTCCCATTTCATTCCATTCATCAATTCGTCTCATTGATAGAGACAGGTAGAACTCATGGTTCTCATAACGTATGCAATGGAAAGTTTTAGGCAACCTTCGACAGTTGGCTAAATGTCGCCCTGGCGCGAATGCATACTACGTTGAGACAGAGGCAATCACTTGCAAACATGACGCAGAGAGGTTAAACAAGATTGACCATTGCCGAATGTCCCTTGCGGTATACATAGCTACGGGTTTCACCGCCGCCCTTTACAGGAACGCCCGTCGAAAGGAAGTATTACACCGAACTTCATTTGCAACGTTCAAGTTGACTGATAGCAGATTCAACTTAATGATAGTATTCGCCAGTCCGAAGACTGCCCAGGGCAAACCGCGAGGAGGTTCTATCATGTCTTGCCCCATGGTGGCCCTTAAATGAGCCGATGAATCGTTCTCGGGGTGTGAATTTGACTATTGGCTGGAATAGTCAATGGGTATGACGGTTAGGTTGTCATAGACCCAATACCGCCGAGGTCGTACTGGTGCATCTGGCACCTTTCGGATGCGAGTGGTATTCGGAGTCCACACCCCATCCGTCCAAACGATCTTCTCGATCTTCCCCTTATCATCCTCTTCATCCCACTCGTCGAGGATGACGAACTCGGGAATGGCGTTGTCTTCATCGATGAAGACGGTAATATTGTTAGCAGGTGTCGCTTCCATCGTGACTTGAAATTGAATGAGAAGCGCTACAATCTTCTGGCTTATATAGGGTTTTCAACAATGAATTGCTCAACAGCGAATCAGAATGCTTCAGGGATAGCAATCGACTGCATAACGTTCAAGTTGACTGATAGCAGATTCAACTTAATGATAGTATTCGCCAGTCTGAAGACAATCACTGGGGGGTCTTGCCTGCATGTCCTGACATCGTTAATGTACGTGTTGTGATGTCATTGCTGATGAAGACATCTTACACGTGACTGCTGCTACTAGTGCTACTTTATTATACATTTGGCACTTATTTCAGAAGACAGGTGTGGTGACAGCATTAAGATGCATCTACATACATGTTGGATTCCTCTTCACACTTTACACAGTGCCGCGGAAGTATCAGTGTGTCAGTAACTCCCTCCTGAGGTTGTAATGGAGCACACTTGAATGATCGGATGTGCCTGATCAACGATGAGTCTTGGGTGAAGACTTTCTCAATTCCACGTCACTGGTGTTGTTACGCTACGTCGAACTGGGCCGTTCGCTACTGAAGATACATAATCTCCTTCGATCTTTCCCTTAACTGCATAGAAAACTAACAAACGTTAGATATCGACCTAATATGTGCTGCTGTAGATGTTGTGTTGTGTCATCGTGGTGTCTAGAAATCGTAGTGCCTGGGTGTCGACTCCCTGACCATCGAAGTGTTTCTTTGTAATAAGTGAGTTTTCTTGCAATAAGAAGATAATAGTGATGACCTTTGGTGATTATGGGAAGTGCAGTCTGGCATAAGTTGCTCCGTAGTGTATTGGCCTCCTATTACATGTCATGAACATTAGACTCGAGGCCACGTTTCCAACCTGGGTACTTGAAGGGTCCACAACCTAGAAGATGTTTCGAATTGCGGAGCCATGAAGACAGTAACGAGAGTAACAGAAGCTAGGATCACAATGTGGTACCCGCATACGTCTGACTCTATTTACAAGTTAATCCGATATCAACTTACCTGTGATTTGTTACTAGATACCTCATATGAATGAAATATATCTTGAACCTCATTGTACCAGTAATATTCCGGTCACTGACATTGATACTTTATTACCCTGCTGAATATTGCTGAAGTTATATTGATCATAAAATATAGTTTCTCCATACTTGATGCCACAGAACGGGAGATGGTGCCAGCCAATTTACAGTCAGCCACCATGAAATACCTGTAAGCTATATTCCCATTCTAAATGTAAAACAGATCTGTTAGACAAGGACTATAGTTGGCATGACCTCTTGATCTCTATCGCTTTGAAGTAGTGATCCAACCGACAGGAGGTCCAACGAACTAAACTTGCTAAACCAATGACTAGTAAGTTGGATACGATGTTAATGAAGCACCAAACTCCATCCCACGGTTGACCTTTCAAGACTGACTCCTCTGATTTTAGATCTACGAATGATGATGATTTGTGCCTCCGTCAGGTGACGTGAAGTGAGTCGGAGTAGAACCGTGGCGGACATTAGCATCCTGTCAAGCAGGTCAATCGAGTACTACCGAGACCTGAGAAAAATCAAGCAACTCAATTTGCGACCATGATCGTGAAGCCATCTACGACACCACTTAATGACCACCGGATGGTGTGTTCTATTTACATGTTGTGCCGCGCACCTCGCACAAGAGACGAGCCAAAGAACTGCTGAATGATTGAAACGCACTTACTCCGATGGATGCTATCCGAACAGCAAAACCCGACAACGCAACCAATCTAAGAGCCCACACCGATTCTCCAGTGCGCAATCATCCTCACCCCAGAACCTAGGGACAAATGATCCAGGAGGATATACGAGATGTGCATGGTTATTCCTGCTTCCTCCTCTAAATAAAAAAAGATTGAGGGAAGGGAAAGCGACGGATTTAACTAGATGCGAATGTGAACGACATTATCCAAGCCAGATCGGGTTGGATTGACCCTGTCCGACCGGTCTGTTGCCCTAGTCAGACAGTGAGACAACTGCATTATGAATTGCTTTCAACAATGAGAGTAGTATTAGCCCTCAAATCATGATCAGTTACGTGGAGTGAAGAGAGCCGAACCTCGTCCCTGAAAGGTCCCACTCAGATCATTCTAACACAGCGTGATGCAGCATCGAGCTCGGTATGATTCAGTGTAAATGTGTTGCAACTTCACCTTTTTCAGGAATGATATACTTTGACTATAATCTGGCTGTGATGCTGAGACTCGACAGATAACTGTATCTCTATATGGATAATATCTGTGTTTAGTTGAAAGCCCTATTTGTCAGTGTTAAGAAGCTTGAGATTCAGGTTCATGTTCTCCTACAGGAAGCGTCAGAAAAAGGCCAAGGCAGGAGGAGCACCGCCTTGGCCGTTTAGATAAAAGCATCATCCCTAGTTACAACCTGCCAAGCTGTGCCTTTACGAGCTTATTTAAAATACACCCAAAGCAATAACGAACGAAAACAACCAGCCTGCCTACACGTGCTTTTGCAAACCAATAATAGCAATGCGAAGGCGGAGCAAACGACGTCGACCATATTGCAACCCCTTTTTGCAAACATACAGTCGCCCAGGCAAACCGCGATGAGGTTTCTATCATGTACTTGCCCCATGGTGGCCCTGGTAAGAGAGCCGATGGTTCGTTCTCGGAGTATACGAACATCTAACACCCAACCAATTCTGCTGAGAGAGTCTTTGACTCTCCTCTTTGGTAGCACTGTCGACTTCCATCACTAACTGGTACATGGCTAAAAAAGTGGAATGTAGCGCCCATTCCGTTGGATTGACAGCAGTTGCTGTCATCGGATTGCCAATCCGAGCAAGATTATTATAAACTCTGTCCTTGCGTCCTCTAGCCTGACAAACTCCCTCAAATAAATTTCCGCGGCCTTAACTTGCGGGTCCGCCGAGGAGAGCTGACTTGACTTGTTCGGCGTCTGCATGATGAAATAAATGAAATGAGAGCCAGAGGTTTATATAACCCCTCTAACGCGACGCAACGTTCAAGTTGACCTGATAGCAAGATTCAACTTAATGATAGTATTCACCCAGTCCGAAGACTGCCCAGGAATGGGGCAAACCGTCGTGGAGGTTTCTATCACTGTTTTAATTTCGTGCCCCTAGGTGGCCCTCTAAGAGAGCCGATGGTTCGTTCTCGGGAAGTGTCGTGATGGGTGGTGAAGGCGGGCAAATAGATCTGCATTTGAAAATGAATATGTATACATAGAATAAGGAATATACCTATCTTATATTAACTTTAACACTTACCAAGTTAGCCATCCCTTTGGCAGTCTCGCGCCGCTTCCGAATCGAGAATTTTATGTTATAGTGACCGCGCATTCATCTTACAGCAGGCATGGAGACAGCCTTGTATTCATTGGATGGCCGTTATAACATAGGATGGACTCGTTCCAGATTTTGATTGAGCCGAGTAGCCTTCGCCGGCATAAATGAATTAACCCAATAGGGATGTGAAATTTCAAACAAACGATCCTCATATCACGTAAACGTTCCCACTCATCCCTCATAGCGCTCCAACTTCTCATACGCCTGCCTCTCATCACCGCCGCCGGAGCCACAGTCCTCTCCAACTCCAACATTCCCTCGCTCTCAACACCACTCATCTCCTTCATCATTCTCCTCAAACTTCGCTTCTGCATCTCTCATTCATTCTCTCACCCGCAGTCACTTTCCGACCTCTTCTCAACACTCATCATTCATTCCTCTTCCAACTCTCGCGTCTTAATTACTTCGAAATCAGTCACACTACGCCTTCATTCTAATATTTTTCATCCCGCTACCTCCTTCGAACTTCAATTCCTTCTTTTTCAAAACTCATCCAACTCCTTCACAACTTCATCCCGTCAACTTTCTTCAAACTCTCATACTTATTCAACCAACCAAATCATGCGCCATTTTGCTGCGAAACATGCCTCATCTCTTCATGCCTTCAACCTACCATACGCCGACTGGCACAGCGAATCCCACCACTCTTCACTTTTGGGGAAGATTGAGCTCTTCGGGGGGGTCGGTGATGACAATGGGGTTGACACCACTCCCGAACGCACGAAGAGCTCAACTATCCTACCACAACGCTTCCTCACAACGCTCCCTATCTAAATCCCACATCATCCTCAATCATCACTCTCAAGCACTCTCTTTCGCTCAATCTCAGCCGTCCAACGAACGCTAACCGCTCTCGCCAACTCATCATTCTCAACAACATTCTCACCTTACCCCTCTCGCTCGATCGCCAACATTCGCTCTCTCCCTCTCTTCCACAATCAACTGCGTAAATCTCAAGTCCACCTCACTAAACCACCATTCAGTCAGCATGCACTCTGTAGAAAACGCGCCTCATCCTCATCAACCACTTCAGCACTCTACACTTCACACACGCAAAAACCTCTATTCAAGATAATCATGTGGCCCGTGCCCCGCCTTCTTTACATGCGCCTTGGCGTCCGCACTGCGATTTATTCGAACACCGCAACCCACACATTTTGATATGATATTTTCTGTTTTTGTCCGTTATGCCATGCCTGAGATTTTATCGTTAGCTGTAAGATAATGACATTTGTATAAGTTTGGAATCATGTAGTACATCATATTCCTAAAGAGTGTAGTGAGTGGCACTCGATCCCGTCGACAAGCCCGAAGGCCTTGTAACTGATCACTAGGGGAAAGTGAGATGATCTTCCCCGATACGCCGCTCTTTTACAGCTGAAGACATCATTGTCACTGCCCCGGAAGTGGTAACAGGAACGGCCGAGTCAAAAGGTAGTGATCATAGCTGGGATCTAACCCCTCAAAAGCTGCCTTAGACTTAGTTTAAATTTTGAAATCTGATAGCAGATTTGAAACCTCAGCATACTTGAAAACCTTAGTCCTACATGTTTAAAAACTTTGAAAAAACTGAAAATTAAGAATTTTTAAAAAATTCCGCCATTTTACTACTCATACTACTTTTAAAAAATTTTATCAGTAGAAAAGAACACTATTCAAACCTCTATCATACAAACTTGAAGTAAGAAGATAGCTTGTGCCTACTTCAAAAGATAAGATCCTTTGAAACACCCGATATCGGGAGCTCAGAGGCGACGACCGTCGCCTTACCATCGTCTTTGCGATGAAGTGATCAGACTTAGCGTTGTCGGGGGTTTATATAATGCTCGGAAGAAAACTTAAAATGGCTCTATCCTCCGAAAGTATTCATCGTAGCGACATGCGATTTGTTGCAAACGATTCGTCACATCATTCTTCTATCATATGACCACCTGAACCATTCTCATTATGACCACGGGAATTGGTCCGTCAGCACCAATGTCCATGTAACATGCCACAAGTGAAAAAATTCCTAAGTGTGAGAGCTCCAGTGTGGTGAAAAATTTTGAAAAATTTAAAACTTCCTGAATTTCGACCTGGAGACCTTTACCAAAACATTTTATCAATCAAATTTCACGGACCCCCCCCCCTCCCCCCATTCCCAGATCCACCCCGCCCAACCCACTCGTTCAGTGAAATTTGATGAAAAATGTTTTGGTGACGGTCCCAGGTCGAAATTCCACACTTTGGAAAATTTTCCAAATTTTACCCATACAAAGTCACTCTGACACTTAGGATTTTTTCAGGTGAGCGAGCTCCGACCTAAAATCTTGTAAACAGCACTCTACTTGTGAACGAAGAACAGATATGAACAAGCCGTTTCTTTTCACGGAATTTGTCTCAACCCCAAAATCTTAGCTTTCAAACGATCTATTGCAAGTAATGGACAAAATGACCGTTTCCAGGCCACCTCCGACTACAAAACAATAAAAAAAAATTGGTATCTTTAAAAACGAAGAAAAACAACAATACCCGAAAGAAAAAAAAAAAAAAAAAAACAAAAAAAAAACAAAAAAAAAAAAAAGAAAGAAAAAAGAAAAAAAAACCCACAAAAAAAAAAAAAGAAAACGAAAAAGGAAAAAGAAACAAAAAAACCAAATACAAAAACAAAAAAAAAAAAAAAAGCAAAAGAAAAAAATAAAAAAGAAGAAAAAAGAAGAAAATTAAATAAGGAACAAAAAAGAAGCCACCCCCCCCACCCGCCCCCCCCACCCCAACCCCGGATCCCCCGCCCGTCCACCCCCCCCACCCGCCCAGCGCACCCGCCCCCCCCCCCTCGCACCTCCCACCGCCCAGCGCCCACCCCCCCGCCCCCGCCCTTGCCAACCCCCCCTCCACCTCCGCCCCCCCCCTCCCGCCCGCGACCTCGATCCCGCGCCCTGCCGCTCCCTCCCCCCCCCGCCCCCCCCCCCGCTCCCCTTCTCTCCCTACCCACCCCCGGCCCCCCCCACCTCCCTCCCCCCCTCCCCCACCCCCCCCCCCGGCGCCCCCTCCGCCGCCCCCAACTGCCACCCCACTCCTCCCCCCCCGACTCCCCGCCCTCCGTCCGCCCCCCTCTCCGGGTCGCCGGCCCTCCCCCGCCTCTCGCAACCACCACCCCTCGCCACCTCCACCCTCCCGGCCGGTCGCCACCCCTTCCCCCGGACCCCCCATCCCGCCCGTCCAGGCCCCGCTCCCCCTGCCTCCCCCTCCGCCCCCCTCCCCGCCACCCCGCCCTCCCCCCCCCCATCCCCTCCCCACCGCCCTACCGCCACCCCCCCCCCCCCCCCCCGTCCCGCCCCACCCCTTCGCCGCTCCCCCTCCCCCCCGCCCCCCGCCCCCCGTCCCGCCCCCCCCCCCCACCCCACCCACGGCCTCGCCCACGCCCCCCTCGACCCCTCCCCCCCCCGCCATCCAAGCCATCCATACGACCCACAAAAAACCATGAAAAAACCGCCCATACTACCTGCACTTACGAACATCACCCCCAGGAACACCAATAAGACCCCCAGGACTTATATCGCCACCACATCACAGACCAGCCTTAGCACCCAATAATCCGAACAGCAGACCAAACATCACCCTAGGGTGATTTATCCCCACACTACCCCGTAATTCCACACATTAACCAAATCTCCAAATAGAGAATTCCAACTATTTCAAGCTATCAACCGTTCCAGGACACCGAAAATCATAAAAGTTAAGAATCTCAAATTTGAGAATTACAATTTTCATTGCTTAAATCATGACCGTTCCAGGACACCGAAAATCATAAAAGTTAAGAATCTCAAATTTGTGATTATGATCATTTTCTTGCTCAAATCATGACCGCTCCTGGCGTTCTTACAATTTGCACTCAGATAAACACTCAATTGTAGAGAACATCTGCTTCTCGCATTTATGAATAAAAGGCATTTAGTGTAAAGAGCTGTGTCCTCCAACTCAAACATTTGAAAGGAAACAATGTATGAAAGAACAAACAGCTGCTACTACTCTGTGAAACAATGAGATTTTAATTGTACGTTAGGCAAGTTGTTTTACTTCTTGTTAGTGCGTCAGCACACCCGTATGACGTTAAGATATCTGCCAGCTGTACTGTTTTCATTTATCTCTCTCGTCTGTCATTGTATCGTGTGCTGCGCTGTGATCAGTCATGTCAACACAAGAAGTTATCGAAGAGCAGTCAAACATTATTGCTACGTTTCCGGAGTTATTTACAGAAATTTCAAAACGATATATTTCCAATGATAAGAAGGAAGAATATAACACTTTCATCATTGAACAAATGGAGAAATTTCCGATTATTTTTGACCCTACATTTTTTGATAAGGAAAGAAAACGGAGAAGAAAAGCAAAACGCTTACTCGTGAAAGAAAAGAAAGAAAGAGAAAGGGACGGAAAGATTGACGACCTTCATCATCAATTATCGACGTCTTTATCTACCCGATATGAATTTGTGGATTCCTTAGAAGACTTTGTTGAGCCTTCAGGAGATACTGCTAAAGCCATTGCAAATTTAAATACTCTTTATGTGATGGAGAAGAAAAATAACGTTATTAACATAATGATGAAAATCTACCTCGGAAAACACGCGAATTATTTACTGGAACTGTGTGAAAAGGATAAGGCATACTTTCAACATTTATTGCAAACTAATAACATTTCTTATTCAAGACTGAAATTGCATTTGCAATTAAATTAGGTAAGATGGCATCTATTTTTCCAAAGATTTGTAGACTAAATGTACCCTTACGTTTTTTGAAATCGAATTTATCATTGTTAGAAGATTGTCTTCGGAAATATGAAAGCTTTTGGAAAGAAGCTTAAAAGTAGTAGTAGCTGATTTTATTTTCTTTTACTGGAGAACGAAAATTCCTTGTCCACGGTGTGGACATTTTGTTAATGCAATTTGTAATATTATAGTTAATAACCGATTGTTTTAAGGAAATTGAATAGTAGTAGCTGATTTTATTTTCTTTTACTGGAGAACGAAAATTCCTTGTCCACGGTGTGGACATCAATATTTGTAGACTTGTGTGGTTACATTTTTGTAAATATACATATTGAAATATCCATGTGTTGTTTTTATTTTCACATTTACGGGAATATAATAGAAACATTTTGTCTTCTATAAAAATGAGTAACATTAGAGACTTCCAAAAAATATACGGCAAATAAAACCACGTCAAATTTCGATTTAAATGAGATTGCTAATCAATTGGGAATGAAGAATTTTCACATATTGATGAGGGATGAATTACTATTGATAAAAGATGTGCGAAACACTAACTCTACTAATGCAATGCAACAATGTAACGTTTAAATTTAGATTAAATTAAATCATTTCAAAATTGAATAAGTAGTAAAGAAAGACATCATTAGAGACCAGTTTTAAATCAATACCCCCCTTCTGACTAAGTAGTAAGGAAAGTCATCATTATAAAAATGTTTTAAATCAATACCCCCTTCTGACTAAGTAGTAAGGAAAGACATCATTAGAGAACAGTTTTAAATCAATACCCCCCTTCTGACTTCTAGGGGTCCCTTAAGAAATTTTTTTATTATAAAATGAGCAACATAAATGAGTTTTTGAAATTATATGGAACACAAACGACAACGAATTTCGACCTAAAGAAAATCGCAAATCAATTAGGAATAAAGAATTTTCATGTTCTAATGAGAGACGAATTACAATTCCTAAAAAATAGGCCAACAGGAGCCTTCAGTTCCCGGAACAAAGTTCCATCAATAACTGTAAATTTCATAACAAATCTTCATACGTCAAATGAAAAAGGTGTACATTGGTCAGCAGGCGTTAAAAATCATCAGCAGAACTATTATTTTGATTCATACGGTTTGCCCCCTACAAATGAAGTAAAAGAATTACTTGGAACGGGAACATACAATACGTTTCAAATTCAAACACCAGGCACTACCTATTGTGGACAATTATGTTTATACGTTTTGTACAAATTACAAAAAGGAGTACCATTTCTAGATATTATGTTAGAATTGAACAATCTATAACTCAAGCGAAGCTAGCTAAAGCGCCACCTAAAGGTTGAAACTCTGTTTTCTGTAATTCATTTTGATAAAAACGACCTCTGATATCCTCATTATCTAAATCTTTAATTTCATAAGTAATCGGATAACTTTGATTTATTTTGCAAACTTCAAATATTTCTTTAGTCCAATAGCCAACAAAGCCTTTTTCAAATTTATTCTTATATTTAAATATTCTAACTCTATCTCCAATTTTAAATTTCGGCTTAGGTTTCTGCAAATTCGGATTATTCTCATTCAAATTATTATTCTCGAATATTTTTTTTCTTATCAAATCAGGGTCGTCAGAAGCATTCTTTGGAGTTTCTTCAATACCAGAATGAACTTTATTATTGTACTCTTCTACAACTCCTGGTAATATCTTCAACCATTTCTGATTTCCTTGCTCAGTAAATTTCTTGAATAATTTATTTTTAACGTCCGATTGAATCTTTCTATCACTACAGCCTTCCCTGCGTTTTCAGTTGAATAAACAGTTTCAAATAGTGGCTGAACGTTTCGGTTATAAAATTCCGACCCTTTATCAACAAACAATTTTTTTGGCTTTCTATTACTTCCTTTAAAGATTTCTTCAAACGCATATTTAACTGATGGACCACTTTTATTTTTTAAAGGCTTTACCCAAGCGTATCGTGTATATAAATCTATAACGGTCAATGCGTATTTATAATCAGAATCATTCGGCATATGAATAAGATCAGCACTCCAAATATCATCTTTATTAAATACTTTTACTTTCAATAAATATTTAGGCCTTCTGTATTCTTTATGAATTTCAGACGCGTAGGTTCGAGCGTTGCTCTCAGAGTTATTAGTTCGAGCGTTGCTCTCAGAGTTATTAGTTTCATTTAAACCCTGACCGAGCAATATTTTAGCTTGTAAAGCTTTCTTAACAAACATTCTTTCAATTTTTTCTCTAAATGTAGGATTTTGAATACTATCTAATTCTTGAATCATCTTCTTATCAGCTGCATGTCGAGAACTTAGATCATGATTTCGATAAGCTAAATCATGCCTGTAAGCTGCGGCATCTACTCTATTTATTGGTTCTTCACCTGGTTTCGGATTATTATTCTCATCTAGTCTTACATCTAATGGAGTTCCTGGACCAGTATATGAATGACCAGGAAGATGTTTTTCTTTCGAATATTTACTCCAAATAAAGCCAGGAAAGTTTTCTAATGTTTTTTGTATATCACCACCGAAGTGGTATGGAACTTTGTTCTTGTCACCTCCAATATGCTGACAATTTGAGTTTTTATTTTTGTTTAACAGATAATTCAATAAATCTAAATTAGAAATTTTTAATTTAATTAAATTTTCGGAATTTGTAGAATTCATTTTAAAAGATAAAATAAATGTTTTACCTTATCATACTAGGACTTAGATATATTCCAGAACCATCTTTAGTTTCTTTAATTTCAATTAAATCATCAACATTGTGGAGAATATTTTTAAGAACTCGTTTTCCTTCATCAACTAATTTTAATTTACTAATAAAATTATCTACTACTCCTTTTCCTTCGGACGAAGCCCTGGAAGACATCTCCGATATCCCTTCTCCCTTAGCAACTTTTTCTAACTCTCTATTATGTCGTTTTTGTTCTTCTAATGCTGCCTTCTCTGATTTATTTTTATTTACTGCTTGGACAATACCAGCTGTCCCACCTGCAACACTTCCTGCTGCAGCTATACCTCCTATTATTAGTGGAATTAATGGGAGAATCCCGCCATTCTTTTCTTCTTGTAATTGAATATTCTCTATCATTGGTTTACTTATGTAATACTTTTTTTATTAATAGTAATAGTTTTAGGGGTATTTTTGTCAACAATATTACGTAATTTTAATTCAACCGTTTTATTATTAATATTACTTTTCGCTTGCGACATTTTTAATAAAAAAATTTTAAGTTAAGAATTTAAAGTTATCAAAAAATTTAAATCTATTCTAGTTATGAAAAATTTTTAGTTAAGAATTTTTAAGTTAACAAAAATTTTAATCTATTCTAGTTATGAAAAAAAATTTTAATTAACTTATCCTAGTCATCTTTCCATTAAGAATTTCAATAGAATATTTTGTATCTTCTAGCAATAAACCATAAGCCATCAATGAAGTTGTGGAATCTTTTTTTTCAATATTAATTGTTACATCACAACCATTTTTAATAATATCTTCAGATTGTGCACTTAAATCAAAACAGAAAATTGGATATAAATGCCTCCAATCTCCAGGAGTTAATTGTGGTTCAACTCCAAATTCTATACAAAGATTTCTATAAGAATCATATCCTTCCATAAATTGATTATTGGTATCATCGAATCTTAATGGATCAATTGGATATCGAGTTTGATTTAATGAAACTTGTAAACTTCGAATTGTATTAATATGAAAAATATTATTGTTCTTATCAAAACTTGGAGAATTATTTCTTTGAAATGTTAGTAATAAATATCTTGGAGTATTCGCAGTTCTAGTAAAATGCCAGTTAAATCTTTGTTCGGAAAAAGTTACTGAACTAGCAGTTCTCTTTAGAAAATTAACTGGAATTGGTTTGTTAGTATTTAATCTTTTTGCAATAGCTGATTCAATTTCTAAACTAGGAGTAATATGCTTAATCCACCATTCAAGTCTATCAATTTTTAAATATGCTTTTTTTCTAGTCTTACCAAAAAAGATTAATTCATTATTTGCTGTACGATGAATTATTAATTTAAATTTTAACTGATATGATATTTTAACATAATCTAAATAACCGAATAATGGAGACAATGACCAATTTACTGTTTGCTTACTTTTCTTGTTAAATTCACGTCTTTCTTTATATGCAGTATTGTTTGTTTTATTTAAATGTTTTGCAATATTTTCTACATCTTTCGCAATTCCTGCGGCATCTGTTCCAGCGTGAGTTAAATCCTCAATAATTATGCCATCATTAGTATCAGGAAACCAACCTTCGATTTCATGCTTTTTATTATTTTCACCAATTGTTACAAATCTAAGCATTGTATCAATTACACCTGGAGAATCACTTATTGTTTCTATATTTTGAGTTGCAACATCTAAACGCATTTGTGTAAATAAACTTGGAAAAAAATTATTCTCTAGTGTAATATTATCGGTATCTGGTAATGGTGTTGTAAAATTAGCATCACTATATAAAGAATATTCACAGTGTAAAAATGAATCAGGTAAATATAAATAACTCTGCTGATTATCAACTTCAAAAATTAAATCTCCTCCAGTATTTACTCTACTAGAAGATCCGGGATTCATAGCAATTCTTATATAGTCATTCTTTTTTTGATTATAACTGACGAACGGAGGATCGTCTAATCTAAATTTATTTTCGATAAGCGAAGACATTTTTATAAAAAATAATTTGACTTTTTGTTTTTCTCACAGATAGAAAAAAAAATTTTACTAAAATATAATTTTTAGAATTTTGCTAGACCAGCTCCGCTGCTCACGCCATTACCTCTTATTTCTTCAATTGTTTTTTCATTATTTTTACTATCACCATCAACAGCTATGTTAGCAATTTTGTTTTTTGTTTCATCTGAAAGTTTTTTTAATTTTTTTAGTTCTTCAGAATCATTCTTGAGTTTACGAATAGCTTCTAGTTGTTTAAATTCGTTTTGTGATTTAACAGCATTTGATATTGCACTAGCTGTACTACCTATAGCAGCTGCTCCTTTTGCAGCAGATGTAATCAAATCTTTATTATTTTTAATTAAGTTAACGATACTACCAATACCAGAAAAGATGCCATTCCCTTCTTTTTGAACGGTTTCTCTATTATCATAATGGTAAACCGGATTCATACGTGGTTCATGAGCAATTTTTTGATTTGAAGCAAAATGTTTAAGATTGTGTTTATAAATTATAGGCATTTTTTAGGATTAAATTTGACTTTTGGGAAAAATATAAATTATAAAAAATGTTTATTTTTTGTTCTTAACTTTTGCAGATTGCGTTTTTGGTTTAACTTTATCAGGAACCAAACCTGCATCAATCATTCTGTTTATTCTATGATTTTCTTTCATAATATTTCTTTGTTTTATTAACTCTTCTAATTGTTTTATTTTTTTAAAATTATCAGCTCTAACTTTATCCATTTTTAAAATTATATACTTTTATATTTTTAATTTTTTTTTAAAAATTATATTTATACTTTTATATTTTTAAAATTATATTTATATTTTTTTATGATTCTTATTTTTTGTAGGTAAAAAATATTTAAGTTAATATTTACAATACTCGTTTAAGATTTACGTTTATGAATATCTAACAACTTCGAGATAACTTTATTAATTGACTGTTGCACTTTATCTATTGCGTCAAGCAGCGTGTGATGTACTTTAATTTCTTTTCTATTAACTTGCATTTTCTGCTGATTAATCTTCAATGCCGTTTTAAGTGCATTTAACTTAATTTTAAGTACATCTAATTGTCTTTTAACAGCATCTAACTGTTCTTTATTTTCTTTAGAGTTTTCTTGTAAATTTTTCTTTAATTCATTTTCTAAATTGATTTTAAGATTTTTCATTTTATCAACTCTTTGATTAAGCGAGTTTACTTCATTTATTATTCTATTCATCTTTTTCATTTGTTGAGTAATTTTAGAACTTAATTCATCAACACTTTTGTGGAATGTAGCTTGTAACTGCTTTAAATTTTTTTTAATTCTTTCAGGTAGTTTTTCTATTTCATCTTCTAATTGTTCTTTTAACATTTTTATCTGATGTTTATTTTTAATGACTGCAGATTTTAAATTTAAAGAAAGTAATATTAAAATTTTCGATTGTTCTGAAATCTTTTTAAAAAGTTTTGCTATATCTGCTTCTAGCTCTCTATCCTTTTTATCAAGTTTTAATAATTTTTCGTTTAATGATTTGTCATTAAGTTTAAGCAACTTTAATTAGTTCATCAGTGGAACCATAACATCGTTTATATATTTTTCCTTTAAGTCATTGATTTGTGTATCAACATATTGTTTATTTGTTAACTCTGTATTTTGTTGAGGAAGAATAGAAAGATGCAATGGACCAGATAAAACGTCTCCAGTTTTCATAATATAATTTTCTATCTCTATTTCTAATTCACGATTATTCGGGATATATGCACCTCCACCAACATTTGGTAACATCATTTTTTAACAATAAAAAAATAAATTTTTTTCTAATAAAAATAAAAATGGAAATGACTCAAATTTGTCAAGTTTGTGGAGTAGATTTTTTAAACCCAACTATGTTGTTTACTCATATGAAAAATACATCATGTGGGAAAATTAATCGAAGTAACTTTTATAATAATCAATCTAACAATAATCAACCTAACTATAATCGACTGGAACAACCATTGCAAAAATTAAAACATTTATTTATTTCAGATCAGGGGCAAAATCTTTATACCGCTAGAAAAAATACACCTAGAAAAAATACACCTAGGCAAAATACACCTAGGCAAAATAATAATAATTATTTAGCACAAAATAATCATGTAAATCCAAATAATCCTCTTACTCAAAATAATCATGTAAATCCAAATAATCCCCTTGCTCAAAATAATAATGTCAATCAAAATAATAAATCTGTGAAAGGGGATACGAAAAAATGTTCTGGTTGTAATAAAAATATAACGTCCAAAAATTTTGCACGTCATTTAAAAATATGTGAACAAACAGAAGAGGTTAAAAAAGAAAAAAAAAGATAAAATGAAAGATCAGTTATGTCGTAATTGTAATAAATATTTTACAATTCAAGGAATTACTAATCATTATAATTCTTGTATAAGTTCTACAAGACAATGTACAAGTTGTCAAAATACTAAACCTAAGACAGAGTTTTATGATAGTAAATATAAGTGTAAGGATTGTTTAAAGGAAAAAGTAAAATGTAGAGGTTGTCAAAAAATTATATTAAAGAAAAATTTTCCAAGACATGTAACACTATGTCCAAAACTTAATGAAGATTTAAATCAAAATATTCCAAATCAAAATATTCCAAATCAAAATATTCCAAATCAAAATATTCTAAATCAAAATATTCCAAATCTTCATCAATGTATAAATACTTTTCATTAGTATTTCTATTAAAATAGTCTTATATATATTAAAATATTTGTATTTCTACTAAAATAATCTTATATATATTAAGATATTTGTATTTCTACTAAAATAATCTTATATATATTAAAATATTTGTATTTCTACTAAAATAATCTTATATATAGTAAAATATTATTTTATTAAAAATATTCTTAAGCATTCCGGAAGAGAGGAGAGGTATAAAAATACTTCTTTTGAGTATAGGAACAAAAATTCCGACACATTCCGGAGGTTCTACAGAGGTTAAAAACACTCATTAGAGTGTAAGAATGCTAGTCCGGAATCAACAAATAATAACTCCTAAATTTTTTATTTAAAAAATAATAAATGAATAAAAGCGAAAATTTGGAAGAGTTATATTCACCGGTTATAATTAAAAGTGATAAAAGTATTAAAAGTAATAAAAGTAATAAAAGTAATCTAAGTCGTCATAAATCTCTTAATGCATTAAATGAAATAATAAATAATTATATGAATAACACTGAGTTTCAAGATACACTAACCCCTCAAGAACCGAATCTAAAAGATATTAATAATATTGTAGATAATCCTATATATAATACTAGATATAATACTAGATATAATAATATAGATAAAAATATATATAATAATATAGATAAAAATACATATAATAATATAGATAAAAATACATATAATAAAAGATATTTAGAAACACTACCCCCTAATTCATCTCTTAATAAAAAAATACCACAATCAGATCTTACACGTCTTTGGAATTTTTTAAAATTTCATTGTATAAAAATATTGTTAGCATGTATTTTAATATTTTTTATTTATCATCTTGTTATTTGTATTGGAAATTAATGGGGTTACTTTCTAACAGATGAACAAAAGAGAATAATTTTTTATAACCAAGAAAAAAAAACTTTTAAAGGATGGAAGACTGAGGAGGATAAGATTAAGGATAAAACTAATAATAAAAATATTAAACAAGGTAAAATGCATCAAGAAAATTTACATTTCATTGTTTACGGTAAAACTGGAAGTGGTAAGACTACGTTTATTAAAAAATATATAAACCAATATTATAAGGACGAAACAAAAGTACATATTTTTTGTATGCATACTTCTGAATGGCCAACTTTTACTAACGTCTATAATGATAAACAATTAGATGAGTTACAAGATATGGAAAGTTTTGCTGGTACACCTGAAAATAAATCTTTATTAATTTTAGATGATGTTGCAAGTTTATCAAAACAAAAAAATATGTCAGAAATATTTACAAAAGGAAGACATCAAAATATTCAAATAGTTGTATTAGCTCATAAAGCTTGTGATGTAGATAATAAGATTAGAGAAAACATTCAAACATTTTTTACAACTACACAAAATAATGCAGCATTCTTTAATGATATTAATAAAAATTATAAAATGAATATGCCTTTATCATATTATACACAACATAAATATGGAATAATACGTGTTGACACCATAAGTGGACATATGCAAGTATATGATAAAGATTTAAATATATTAGTAGATACCGAACATGAAATCTATAATAACTCTCAAGATTTTGATATTAGAATGTATGCAAATGCAAAACATTTATCAAATCAAGTTATAGAACAATGTAGATTTGGCATCAACACCAATAATATCTGATGTTAAATCTACATTTTCTGATGCCAAATCTACATTTGTTGAAGCCAAAAAAACTTTTAATGATATAAAACCATTAATAAATGGTGTTAGTGAAATACTTAATAATTAAAACAAATTTATCATAATTAAACAAATTTATCATAATCAAACCGAAGGTTCTAGGGCTTCGCCCGATTGCAGATATATATATTTATAATATTTTCCATTATATATATTTATAATATTTTCCATTATATATATTTTCCATTATATATATTTTAGATTTTTTTTCTCTAAAAAATAAAACACAATTTTTTTCTTTAAAAAATAAAAAAATGAAAAAATTTTATTGTGTCTTATGTGAAAAAAAATTACAAACAAAAAGAAGTTATCAATCTCATCTACAAAGTAAAATGCATTTACAAAATGTAGAACGAGTTGATGAAGGAAATATATTGAAATTAAATAATTATAAAAACTATCTAGAAACATTACCTACTGATATAAAAGTTAAAAAAATATTTGATGATTATTCACATTCGGAATATAAAAAAGTTTTTAATAGTGAAGATGAAGCCGTAACAGATATAAAATATTTATTTAGCGATACTGATGAATTTAACGAAATAGATGAATTTGATGAAGTCGTAACAGATATAAAATATTTATTTAATGAATCGGTTGAATATAATGAAACCGATAAAACTTTTTCTGATATTCTAACCAACTTTTATAATATATTTAAGAAATCTTTCAAAGGTTATATGAATGTAGAAGTACTTTATACAAAAAATGGATCTGATGGAATTCCTAAAGAAATAATACAAGGACATTTTACAAATTCACAAGAAATTCATAATGTAAATAATATACAACCCATATTTGAATCGATGATACTTAAATTAGAAAATTGTATAATTGAAGCCCAGTTACGTGAATCTGGTTGGAGATTTGTTAAAATAATATCTAAGAAAATAATAATTGATAAATATAAAAATAATTCTGGTGGTATTTATGTTCCTTTGCCTTTCAGTTCATCACAATTAATCAACATAAAAAATGAAGATGATTATTGTTTTCTGTGGAGTATTATAGCACATTTACATCCTGCAAAATATCATAAAGAAAGACTAAGTCATTACAAAAAAGAAGAATATATAAAGGAATTTGATCTTTCGGATGGTTTACATGAATTTCCATATGAATATAATAGGTTAATAAAGTTTCATAAAAAGAATAAAAATTTAATAGAAGTAAATGTTTTTGAATTACATGTGAATTATGTTTCTATTGGTAAAATTATTCCACTTTACTCAGATTCAAAAAAATTTTATTTGAATAATAAAAATTTATGTCAATCAGAAATAGTATATAATGATAGAGGAAATTACATGCATCATAATATTTTTTACCAAGGAAATATAATATGTACTGAAAAATTTGAACTTGTTAAAACACTATCACCAATAATGATTAATCATAATAATTATAAAGGACGTACTGATGATTATAATTACAAATATTCATCTTTATCTTCAGAATATCAACAAAAATTAGAAAATTTAAATAAAAGTTTACAAAAATGTAAAATAGATTATCAACAACAAACAAAAATGTTACTACAAGAATATCACCATAAATATCAAAATAAGATAGAAACAATTCAAAAATTAAATGAAGAAAATAATAAAAAATTAAATAATAAAGAATTAAATAATGAAGAAAATGAAACCAATCAAAAATAAATGAATCTTTAAAAAAATGTCTACAACAATATAAAGATCAATATGATAAAGAATATAGTTATCAGTTACAAATATTAAATCAAAATTTTCATCGAAATACATTTAATCTTACAAAAGAAATTGATGAAACACATGAAATATATCAAGATAAATTTGAAAAACTAGAACAGACAAAACAGCCAGCACAAGCGAATATATTATATTATCAGGGTCATTTTATATTGTGTAAAGATGTTTCTATATTTACAAAAACTTCAGATAATAAAAATTTTCCTTGTCTTCAATGTATGACAAGTTTTAGAACTTTAGAAGAAATGAATAGACATTTGGAGAATTGTCAACAAAATGAAGCAGTCAGAAACACATTTCCAAAAGATGATTATTTAGAATATAATAAATGGTATTTTAAAAATAAAGTACCCTTTACTATTTATTGTGATTTTGAAGCATATAATGTTAATATGACACAAAATCAAACGGAAAGTTCCAGGGCTTCACCCGATTCTGAAAATTATAAATATAAAAAAAGTGCATCTGAACAAAGTAAAGAAAAATATTTATTTGAACAAAAACCATTATGTTGGGGAATGTACATTCATTCAAATTATCCTGAATTATTTAAATCAGAATATTTACAATACTATGGTGAAGATAGTTCAGAAATGTTTACAAAGAAAGTAGAAGAATTACAAGAACGTTTTTCACAATTGCTTGAAACAAATAAACCAATGATACCATTAACGGATGAAAAAAGAAAAGAATTTGATGATGAAATAAATTGTTATTACTGTGGAAAAGGTTTTACAAATAAATATAAAACTGGCAAAGGTAGATATCTTGATAAGGTAAAAGATCATGATCATCTAAATGGATTATATAGAGGTGCAGCACATAATTCTTGTAATCTTAATGCTAATAAATTTAAATATAACTTTGTTCCTTTATATTTCTACAATGGTTCTAAATATGATTTCCATCTAGTAATGAAAGATTTATTTTCATCTGAAAAATTACAACAACAAAAAATAAATGTACTATGTAAAACAGAAGAAGAATATTTTTCAATGCAATTAGGTTGTATTAGAATTTTAGATGCATTTAGATTTTTTACTCCTTATTCATTAGATGTTATGGGAAAAACTTTGAAATCTGAACAATGTAAAATATTAAATAAATATAATTTAAAACCTTTAAAAGGAATATTTCCGCATGAGTACATAACTGGAGATTTTAATTCTGTGAATAAAATTATGGAAGAAAAACAACTTCCTACAATAAATAAATTTAAATCAACATTAAAACAATCACAATTATCTGACGAAGACTATGCAGAAGCTGAAAAAAATTGGAGATAGTTAAATTGTAAAACAATGTATGATTATACAATGAAATATCTACAGATAGATGTATTAATACTAGCTGATCTTTTTGAAAACTTTCGTGATATGTGTTTAGAATATTACGGAATAGATCCATGTTATTGTTATTCTACACCAGGTTTAACATGGTTAGCAGGATTAAAACATACTGGTGTTCAAGCCGATGGCTCTAGGACAAAGTCCGTTAAACTTAAACATTATAAAGAAAATACATATGATAAATTATTATTTTTTGAATCTGGAATTAGAGGTGGAGTTTCATCAGTTTTAGGTAATAGATATGTTAAATGTTATAATAAGAAAGTAAATCCACATACATATGGAATAATGAAACCTTTATCTCCAGAAGAAAAAGAAAAGATATTAGAAATTTTTCGAACGAAACGAGAAGGAGTAGAACGTGAAAAAGCAATTGATGAATTCATGAGAGAAAACTATTTATTATATTATGATTTTAATAGCTTATATTCTTCTTGCATGATACAAGAATTACCAACAGGTGAAATGACATGGTGTAATAATCTAGATTATCAAAGAACATATGATGGTGAAAATAATTTTGGTTATGTATATGAAGTTGATTTAGTATACCCTGATTATATAAAAGAAGCAACAAAATATTATCCTTTCTGTCCAGAAAACAAAATTCCCAATATAGAAGATTTTTCAGATTATCAAAAATCTATAATTCCTAAGAAATACAGACCAACAAAAAAACTTATGTTAACACAAGGTAATAAAGGAAAGTATGTTGTTGAAGGAAGAATGCTAGATTGGTATTTAGATCATGGTATGATTCTCACCAAAATACATCGAAAACTAGAGTATAGAAAATCTAAATGGTTAAAAAATTATATAGAGTTCAATATTGAAAAACGTAAAATAGCTAAAAGAAATAAAGATGATTTTGGAAACGTTTTCTTCAAATTAATGAATAATGCATTTTATGTTAGACTTTAGAAAATGTGCGTAATAGACAAAATATTGAAATAGTTTATGATAGAGATAGATTTCAAAATTTAACAAGGAAACCTACATATAAAAGAACTACTAGATTCAGTGATGAACTTTGTGCTGTTCATCTAAGAAGAAGCATTGTAAAACATGATAAGTTTAATTTCATTGGTTTCACTATATTAGAATTAGCTAAACTATTTATGTATAGTTTTATATATGATTATTTAGCACCTGCTTATGGCAAAAACTATAAATTACACTTTACAGATACCGATTCTATTTTCTTAGAATTAACAGTACCATATGGTTCTTCACTTGATGAAGAAATTAATAAAATAAAAGACATTATTCATCCTTCTGATTTATGTAAAGTAAAAGATGAATTAGAAGGAAATGAAGATTTCATAACAGAAGCTATATTTTTAAAATCTAAATGTTACTGTTATGATACAACTAATAATATTAAAACACATAAAACATTAAAAGGAATTTCAAAGGCATCAGTAGCTAATCAAATAACATTTCAAGATTATAAAAATGCATTATTTAATAATGAAATAAAAACAGCATATAATTATAGACTTAATTCAAAGAAACATAAAATGTATTTAAAAGAAGAACATAAATTAGCATTAGATCCATTTGATGATAAAAGAAAAATTTTACCTGATGGAATAACTACTTTACCTTTTTAATTTTCTAATTTCTATTTTCTAAATATAACAATATAACAATATAACAATATAAAATATTATAAAATAATATAACATAAAATAATATAACATAAAATAATAATATAAAATAATAATATAAAATTAACATATAAAAATGGATAAAGTTAGAGCTGATAATTTTAAAAGAATAAAACAATTAGACGAATTAATAAAACAAAGAAATATTATGAAAGAAAATCATCTTCAACATAGAATGACAAAAGCTGGTATTCAATCTGATATGTTTGAACAATTAAAATTAACTGAAGAAGTAAAAACTGATTATGAAAAAACTGTCGAACCATTTAAAACTCTTGAAAAAGAACTTAATGAAAAACGTGTTGATATAGCGGATCCTATACTTAAAACACTATTAGATGACTATGGTTTGTTAGAGGCAAACATAGATAAAAAATTACCAAAATCTATGTTATTCGAACATTCTACTTTCTTTTTAGATAAAAAATTATTTGCAAGATTTTATCTTGGTGGTAAAGAAATATTTCCACAACCTTTACGAGGATTAATTTTTACTCCAGATAAAAAACCTATTAGTTTAGATAGAAATTTTGTTGATCTTTTAAGAGGAGCAGATTTAAAAAATTATGCCATTGAAGATCTAATAAAATATAAAACTATATTAGATAGAGTAGGTGTAGTAAAAACTCTTAGACGTTATAAACAATTAGAAAATTTATTATCAACGGGAGTTAAAGTAGGAAAAGGTTTATCTGAAAAACAGAAAACAGAAAAACAGAAAACAGAAAAACAGAAAACAGAAACAACCATATTTTTACCAGATGATCCACAAGAATTACTAAATAGATTAAATATTTTAATATCTGCAATAAAAGAAGGACATAATTCTAGTTTCAATGAAATTCATGCTATATTGAAAAGACTGTTAGAAAAGAACATTCTAAATGAAGAAGATTATAAAAATATAGCCGAAATATGTTGTTTCTAATTTTTATTTAAAAAATATTTCATAAAAAAATATTTCATAAAAAAATATTTCATAAAAAAATATTTCATAAAAAAATATTTCATAAAAAAATATTTCATAAAAAGTGTTTGAATAAAATTTTAACTAAAAAATGTGTTCAGCAGATTTAGACAAAATTAATAATCATTTAGAAAATTTGACAGAGATTTTGGGTTCATCAAAATTTAGTACGACGTTAAAAATTATAACAACTACTTCATCACACACTTGTAATTTAGAACCCATTCTACATTTAGAACAAAATAAAAATTATCAAATTGCATTGACCAGTTTCTCTACATTTAACACTATTCAAAACGTTATCAAAGATGTGAATGATCAATTTAGATATTCTACTGATAAAGGTAAAACATGGAAAATACTAACTTTTCTTCCTGGTTCTTACGAAGTTGAATCAATATCAAATGAAATTAAGAGACATTTAGGGATACCATTTAAAGATAAGAAACAATTACATTTTGCAGTTGAACCGGCAGTTAATAAATTTTCTCTTACTTTAGACGAAAATCATCAAGTTGATTTTAATCATGATAGATCATTGTCAAAGCTATTAGGATTTAATAAACAAACCTATAGTCAAGGTTATCATTTAGGTGAGAAGATTCCAAAAATAACTGAAATAAATTCAATTGTTGTACATTGTGACATTATTGAAGGAGGATATATAAATGGTAAATTATCAAATTTAATATTCAGTTTTCCAGCTTTTACTGTGCCCATTGGTTATAGATTAAATGTAATTCGACAAACATTAATATATTTCCCTATTACAAGAAAAACTATTAACAACATTAACATTAGAATCACTGATGAGAAAGGACAAGAAATAAATTTTGGAGGTGAAGAGATTATGATAGATCTTTTGGTTCGAGAGGTATAAACTTTCATGCTACACTAAAGAAGTTTTTTTTTATCATTTTAATTATTAATCTTATTAATCTTATTATTAATATTAATTTAGAAACAAAAGTAAACTAATTAAAATTTTATTTAAAATTTTTACTTAAAAAACACTAATTCAATAATGGATGAATTTATTACTTTAAAAATGAGTGAAATGTCTTTAAATAAAAAATAACTTAAATTTAATCATCATTCAAATTTATCTAATAAAGTTTTAGCAGTTATTTGCGGAAGATCAGGATGTGGAAAAACATATCTATTATTTAAAATTTTAACGACTCCAAATTTTTTGGATTATAACAATCTTATAATTTATACAACAACAGCAGAACAACCCATTTATCAATTTTTAAAATATGGATTTGAAAATAATCTTAAAAAAACAGCAATTGCTTTTCTATTCGAAGAATACGAAAAATCTGAATACGAAGAAGAAATAAGTTCGTGGTGTGAGGAAGCAACAAAAAATAATCAGTTAGTCGAAACCAATAAAAATAAGCATATAAAGATACAACTAATAGATGATAGTGGTAATATGCAAGATCCTAGTAAACTAGATAAAACAATGAAACATTGTGTAATTTTTGATGATTGTGTTAATGATAGAAATCAGTCAGTTCAGAGAAATTATTTCACAAGAGGTAGACATAATAACTGTAGTGTGTTTTATTTAACACAAAGTATGTATTCATTAGACGGAAGTGTTATTAGAAAGAATGCAAATATATTTATACTATTTGAAATAAATGCAAGAAACTTAAGTGATTTGTTAAGAGATTTATGTATAAGAGATAAAGATGAATTTAAACAATCGTGTAATAATGCTTGGGCAAAAGATTATGGATTCATTACAATTAATATTGATAAAAAAATTCATGATAGAGTTATCGAAGATTTGTTTACTGAGTAATAAAAAATATACAACATAGTGGTATAATATTTTTTTATTAAAATATAATATTTGAATTTTGTGGTAACATTGGAATACAGCAAAAACATTTTACTGAACAAATTATTTTTTTATTGCTTTGTTGTCTGTTATCTTTTCGTTCAAAGGTTTCTCGTTTTAAGTTTTCTCGTTCAAAGGTTTCTCGTTTAAAGTTTTCCTGTTTTAAGTTTTGTTTAATAAAGTTTTGTTTAATAAAGTTTTGCTTAAATTTTCGCTTAAAGTTTTTAGCTCTTCTAAAAAAATTTTATCATTTTCTTCATTAGAAATTTTACCACCAGTAAAAGTTTTATCATCACTAGAAATTTTGCCACCCTGTTTATTCTTATCACCAACTTTTTCTGACTGTAATTTAAATGATATTTGATTTACTTCATTAGCTATTTGATCAAATTTTTCAATCTCATCTAACGTAATAACATTATCATCACATACTCTTTGAAAGTAGTAATGTAGTTTATCATAGACTTCTTTAATATGTAAATGCTTAGTTTTTAATGATTTTCGTTTCTTAGTTATTAAAGATTTATCTAACATTGTAACAAGTGAAGTTGCAAAAACACCCGTACCTGTTAAAGCTGTAGCAATTACTGGAATTACTAAAACACCTGAAGATATAACAATTGTTAAAGCACCTAAACTTATTGTTAAGAATATGCCAATTCCTTGTGTTACATTCTTAACTTTAGTCCATCTCTTTCTTAATTTTTTATAATGCTCTAATCTTAATAATAATTGAGATTCCTTATCTTTCATATACCTTACTCTATCTTTGTGTTTTTCTATATTTAATTCACTTATTTTTAATTGAGATAACGAAGGATATATTCTTGTGGTTCCTTCCATTTCTGAAGTTCCTTCCATTTTTGTTTCATCCATTTCTGAAGTTCCTTCCACTTTTGTTTCATCCATTTTTAAAAAAATATTTTTAGTCACATGATATATTTTAAAAACCTGAAAGATGGATAAAATTCATGAATTTGAAATTCTCAACTTTTATGATTTTCGGTGTCCTTGAACGGTCATGATTTAAGCAATGAAAATTGTAATTCTCAAATTTGAGATTCTTAACTTTTATGATTTTCGGTGTCTTAGAACGGTCATGATTTAAGCAATGAAAATTGTAATTCTCAAATTTGAGATTCTTAACTTTTATGATTTTCGGTGTCCTAGAACGGTCATGATTTGAGCAAGAAAATGATCATAATCACAAATTTGAAATTCTCAACTTTTATGATTTTCGGTGTCCTAGAACGGTCATGATTTAAGCAATGAAAATTGTAATTCTCAAATTTGAGATTTTGAAAAATTTGAAAAACTGGGTATTTTTAAAAACGCCCAAATTTATGAATTTAGGTCTTCATAACCTGAAAAAGGGTTCAAATTCATGAATTTATGTTGTTTTTAAAAAATGTCATTTTTTTGAAAAATGGTACTTTTTGAATGGACTAAATTCATGAATTCAGGTCTTAAAAACCTGAAAAAGGGACTAAATTCATGAATTTATGTCGTTTTTAAAGATACCAATTTTTTTTATTTTTTAGTAGTCCGGAGGTGGCCTGGAACGGTCTTTTGACCATTACTATTGCACGACAAAATCCGTCCACTAGAAGCCAAGATCGAAGCTAGCTGTCCAGAGGGGGGGGAGGTCAGTGAAATTTGATGAAAAATGTTTTGGTGAAGGTCCCAGGTCGAAATTCCACACTTTGGAAAATTTTCAAAATTTTACCCATACAAAGCCACTGTGACACTTAGGATTTTTTCAGGTGAGCGAGCTCCGACCTAAAATCTTGTAACAGCTCTAACTTTTGAACGGCTGGTCCGATTGACTCGCAACAAAAAATGTCGTCGAGCAGTTTTTTCTCCTCTTTCAAACGAGTAGCTGTAAGACAAAATCCGTCCACTAGAACCAAAGTTAGAAGATCGCTGTCGGGGGGGGGTCAGTGAAATTTGATGAAAAATGTTTTGGTGAAGGTCCCAGGTCGAAATTCCACACTTTGGAAAATTTTCAAAATTTTACCCATACAAAGCCACTCTGAAACTTAGGATTTTTTCAGGTGAGCGAGCTCCGACCTAAAATCTTGTAACAGCTCTAACTTTTGAACGAAGACAGATATGAACAAGCCGTTTCTTTCACTGAATTTGTCTCACTCTTAGCTTTCAAACGAGCTATTGCACGACAAAATCCGTCCACTCGAAGCCAAGATCGAAGCTAGCTGTCCAGAGGGGGGGGGAGGTCAGTGAAATTTGATGAAAAATGTTTTGGTGAAGGTCCCAGGTCGAAATTCCACACTTTGGAAAATTTTCAAAATTTTACCCATACAAAGCCACTCTGACACTTAGGATTTTTTCAGGTGAGCGAGCTCCGACCTAAAATCTTGTAACAGCTCTAACTTTTGAACGGCTGGTCCGATTGACTCGCAACAAAAAATGTCGTCGAGCAGTTTTTTCTCCTCTTTCATACGAGTAGCTGTAAGACAAAATCCGTTCACTAGAACCAAAGTTAGAAGATTGCTGTCGGGGGGGGGAGGTCAGTGAAATTTGATGAAAAATGTTTTGGTGACGGTCCCAGGTCGAAATTCCACACTTTGGAAAATTTTCAAAATTTTACCCATACAAAGCCACTGTGACACTTAGGATTTTTTCAGGTGAGCTACGACAGACCACCCTCCCAACCTGGCGGCACACCACGCCAACCTGGCCGGCACACCACGCCAACCTGGCCGGCACATCACCGCGCGCTATACGACGGTCGGCCAGAGGGGGGGACGTCAGCGAACCTGACGGACGCACGTGGCCGGCACACCACGACACTCTGCCGTTCCAGAGGGGGGGGAGGACGTCAGCGATGGTGGCCATCTTGCGCGGTCCAGAAGTGGAGTTTTACTTACTACTTTCCTATATTAGAATGAGTGTCAGTAATTGCAGCGATATGATGTGTATGCTGCACATAGGATTCTGATCTCAAATGCGCTTGCTCTAGGGCTCTGTCTTGTTGAACTGCAGTACTCAAGTCCATAGATGAATTTTCGAGCAATCTGGCACGTATGACAGATGATTGTAAACCTCTTATAAAAGAATCACGAATAGATTCATCACGATAAGCTTGAGCAGTGACATCGTTAAAAGAACAATCAGACGCCAGACGATTCAGAGCAAGTAAGTAGATGTCGATTGACTCATCACAACGTTGAACTCGAGAATGAAGCATGTGTCTAGCATGTATTTCATTTGTAGGCTTCACATAAGCGTTTTTGAGTAATTGAATTGCATTTTCAAATGAGTTGCAACCATCGATGACGTCAGCAGCACTCGTTCCAATGTAAAGGTAAAGGACCTCCACTTTATCAGGAGATAGTTCGGATATACTTGAAAGGAAGTATTGGAAACTCCTGTACCACAATTTCCATTTCTTTGAAGAATCTGAATCCGAAGGTGAAGCTTCAAATTTTTCTAACTTTCTAACTTTGTCCATCATTTAGCAGAATAAATTGTCGTGGCTTGAAAACTGCATTCCCTGTTACATAGGGTTTATTCTGCTAAGACGCAGCTATTGAACGAAGCAGGATAATATGAATAATAGCAATCATTCAGATATCAACATTTAAATTAACATGACGTGTAGAAATCTACAATCAGTAGAAATCTGCATAGAACATAGTTATTTATCAATAATTGCAGCAACATAGTTATCGAATAACATAACAGTACTATCACTCATTGACAGACAAGTGTATTTTCAATCCAATGTGGCTAAGTTTAACATAATTTGATGAATGTGGAAAAAATGGAAAATATAGGGGATTGAGATAGAAGCATCTAATATCTTTTCATTCCCCAAGAAGAGGGTTATAGACCACATCTTACAAGTCTTGTCCATTCTAAATTCTTATGTCATTCTGAGAACCGGAGGATGATGCTGATTAAAATGAGCCCCATTTCATGCATAAAATTATGCAGCAATTATTCACAATATAAAGGTATTAACTTCGATGTTCATATGACTCTGAATGATAATTACCGTAAAACCTCTATTTGAACGGCACCTCTAATATAACGGCAGTCTAGAGGAGGAGTTGAAAAATTGAATGGCACTCTCTAATTGAACGTCACCTCTAATTTAACGACACTTTGATGAATTCATCTCCTACATCAATTACATGACTGAAATAATCTTCTGCAAAACGTGTAAAACAGGAAAATAGTTTGTAGAATGCTATGGAGCTATTTTTAGAGGCTGGGAAGTCCCATTCAATGGAGTTGCATCGTATTTATTTTTAGACGCTGGGAAATCCTATTCCATCGAGTTACATAGAATCTATTTTTAGACACTGGGAAGTCCCATTCCCAGACTCATTCCCATTCCTCAATTCTGTATTATTGTAGAAGCTTACCGGATATTTTAACTTTCGCAGCTCGATAAGATCACAGAAATTCGGCAGCCATGTCTAGCAGCTCTGACACTGAAGATGTGACCCCTACAAAGCGGAGAAATTACGATATACCTTTCAAACTTGAAGTTGTTGCATACGCCGAGAAACACAACAAATCAAAGGCTGCGAAAGACAAGAAGGTCCCTCGTGCATGCATCCAACAGTGGACGGAACAGAAAGCACACTTGAGGCTCAGTTGAAGGCGTCTTTATCTTCTATCTCATCAACTAAGCGATTCCAAGGTGCCGGACGCCCTTTGAAGGACAAGGAATTCGACGAGAAGCTCATCTGTTGGGTTCGTCAGCAACGACAGAAAAAGCTCCGCGTCAGCCGCACGATAATCCAGAAACAGGCACTCGCTTTGTCGACAGACGAGGACTTCAAATCGAGCAACGGCTTGTTGGAAAAGTTTTTACTTCGCCACAACTTGGTCTCACGCCGCCCTACAACGACCTGTCAAAAAGAGCCGGAACAGTACGCCGAGAAGATCGTGAATTACATTTTGTTCGTCGAACAGTGCCGTCGTACCTCCAACTATACCTACATCTTTGCTGCCGATGAGACGGCCGTCTACTTGGACTACTCAAGCAGCCTTACCGTTGAAAGTAAGGGAGTCCGAGAGGTCCCGGTGAAGACTGCCGGTCATGACAAGTTACATGTTACTGTGATACTCACCGCTCGATCCGATGGATATAAATGTCGACCGTGCGTTCTACTCCCGAACAAGCGACCAAATAAGGAGATCGCCACCAATTTCAAGAACACGCTCCATCTGTGTTGGGCCGGCCGCACGTTATTCAATGACGATCTGACTTCTGAGTTTCTACAGAATATCATCGGTTCTTCAATGTTTGGCAAGCGCCTGCAGGCCTGGGACTCATACCGTTGTCACATTAGTGATACCACCAAGAAGCAATTGAAGAAACTACAGACTGACGTAGCCGTGATTCCAGGCGGGTGCACCAAATTCATACAGACCCCCGACGTCTACTGGAATGCCCCATTCAAGGCCAAAGTCAGACTGTTCTACGAGAATTGGATGTTGCACGGCGAGAAGAGCTACACCAAATCCGGCAACATGCGAGCGCCATCAATGGAAGTATACTTGAAATGGATTGTCGATGCCTCGTATCAGCTGCCGAAGGATCTGATCATCAAGTCATTCAAAGGATGCGGACTGACCAACGCTCTCGACGGCTCGGAGGATTGCCAGATCCATTGTTTCAAGCCAGACTCGGATGGTCCAATTCAGACTGGTTTGCAACTTCTCCGGCAAGTCCGAGCCAATGCTGGTGTCGAGCGTGGAATCAATCAGATCTTTGACGATGATGCTGAAGGTGATGCGAATGACTAGGACAGCTACAATAGCGACGTGTCACTTGATTTTCACTAGTGAGTTTGTGATTTCTATCCAGTGATTACCGGCAACCTGTGTTTGCTAACTTTTGTCAAATAGATATATGCAGAGTTCTTATGTTACATGTTTTCGCTTTTCATCTATAAAATTTACAGATTTAAGATAAAAATTACTGAAAATTTCATCTCTAAATTCTGATCTGCTAGTCGAAAAATAGAACGGCACTCTCTAATTGAACGGCACCTCTAATTAAACGGCAGTGCGGGGAAAGGTTTGAAAAATTGAGCGGCATGCCGTTCAAATAGAGGTTTTACGGTAATTAGTTTCACTGTCAACAGCGTGGAAAGGAAAGAAACTGCATTGACCTCTGACTCCCATACTTGAATTTGTTAACAAACACTGAACTGCACTTGAACACTTGAACTGCTCTATTTTCACTGGAAATGAGCGTCAAGTTGCCAGATTTCTATGATTCGAAAGTCGATGTCAGTCTCTGAGAGAGGCAATCATTTTGTGGACTGATTTTGTGGATTTGAATTGCTGTGGAGGAGTGGCATCGATACCTATGGTAATGAAACTGATAGTGTGGATGTAGACTGGTGTGCTGAGCTTAATTTTGGCTTTTTTGGGTAATCGACTGAATTCTGTGTCTTTTTTGGCTCTTTTGTGATTTTGGCTTTTTTGGATCATTTTTGGCTATTTTGGAAATGATCATTTAAGCCATGATTCCGGGTAGCTTATCGCTTTCTCAGCCAACACTGAACACGGCGTCGTCGAGCAGACAGCAGAGATAATCATCAGCACATTTTGTTCTGTATGCAGGTTGTGTGAATTGTGTGACCTATTTGACCACAGCATTTCATGTATGACTTTGATAGAGATGACGCGAACTAAGACAACAATTTTCTCTATATTGACGAATTTAAAAAAATCCAGAGAAGTGTTCACCCGACAAACAAAGACAATCCGCGGACTTCCGTCGGAATTCCGATGGAAATCCGCGGATTGTCTTTGTTTGTCGGGCAAATAACTTCGATGACAGAAGTCCAAGCCCAGCCCACGTCCATCGCTGTCTCACGTTGAGACAGAATCACGCGTAAGTTGAAAAAACTGTGCATCTGATGCACCGACTATACCTGGAATTCGACTACCTTAACAGAAAAATTGCATCTCAACGTCCTTTTTGTACAGAGGGCAAAATTCAGAATAGCCTTAGAAACACTGTACTGTGTTACCAAAGTACTTTACAAATCCAATATTTTCCCATTTTAATGCTTCGAAAGTGCTTTGGTGAATCACATATTACTCATTCAATATAGGTGAAGAATTTAGAGAGAATGAAGATGCCAAGTCTCATTAGTAGCATGTTATATACATAGGTCTATTATATATAAAATGATGTATTTTCCTAGTGAAAAAGTGGAATTTTGTTGGAAGTTTTGCTCATAAATTATGAATTCCGACTTTTCTATAACTGATGATAGATAAGATGTTTAAGATAATTATTTCTGGTTCTCGAGTAAGCATGTAGTTATCAAGCAAATTTCATTTCTACGAAAAAGTTCAATTTTAAAAAGATTGTTAAATGAACTGTTGGGCTGAATCAGCTATGGTCAGATTCGAGCCAGCGACGTTGAAGTTGGAGGACGAGCAACCTCAACCTCTAATTACAAAGCCATCGGTTCATCTGCTGCGTCGGAGGATTTGCAAGCAAGGCCTTGGTTTCTGGCAAGAGCATGGAGACCGGTTCGCAAACTACAATCACATAATTGAGATATCTCACGAATACGCTATTCACATTGATAAATTGATAACAACGCAGTGATCTATATATTGCCTTATAGGCCTACATGTATATCTACGATGTAAAATTGCGTAAAAATTCTATATTCATCAATCGCGATATTGCGGTTAACTCACTAAATGATGATCAGTGGCAATGTTCACTAACAGAATGTGGGCTGCGAGTAACCCCTGTATCCAAATATCCACTATTTTCATAATTTCGAATTGACGATTAAGCGACTGAGTGTTAATTGCAATCTTGATTGAATCAGAAATTCAATGCCAAAGATTAGGTTAGAAAATTCTATGAACAAGTCAATGAATTTATTACTCTCTTATAGAGAAACTCCAAACTGAACAACGCAATGATATTTTGAAAGGGTGATAAATAAAACAAAGAGCTTTTATATAAAGTTAGTGTACTGATCTCTTCAATTAATTGCAGATTCGCTGAGCATTCCGAAAGTTAGAATATATATGAGCGCCATCAAGCGACAGTGGAACAATTTCCATGTCATAAATTCTGGCAACTTGGTCTCAAAGTTCATGCCTTCATCAATTTCAAATTGTCCACGAGAGATACATCAATTATTGTTGAGGGTATTTCACTGAGATTTTAAACTAAATTATTAACAGAAATCACTTGACACGACAAAATATTTATCACTTCAGAAATTAGCGCTCATCGATTCTATGAGAAGTTTACTTCCGCTGTAGAAGGCGAATGTGAGCTAAGTTACAAATGATGACTTAAATGTATTTAACTATCAATTCATTCATAATTTCTCACATTTTCTTTTGGTCGGTGTCTAGGTTGGATATCACGTTCCGAGTATGCGGCCATATTGTCTTCTATTGACGTGTCTGGTGATCGCCGTATTTGTGCACGACCAACATGCTCTCATCATGGACGAGTAAGTCTCTCTTTCAATCATTTCTGACATGAATAACATTATATAATTTAGCTTTGTTAGTGACTACAATAACATTTGAAAGAAGGAGCATGAATGAACTGTCTAACAAAAAAGTTTTATTGATAGATATCACTATCATGATCTTTTCTAATCGAATTCAAATGCGTGCTGTAAACAGTTGACAGACCACTAAACAATGTCTATACAATAGGTATTGGAAATATTCCTTGGCTATTGGTCATAATTTTCTTTTCTGTGGAAGTAGCCAAATTCTAGGTGTGGATTGATCTTTATTTATATTTCCTTGTGGTCAATTTATGTCACCTATTATCTACAGCTATCTTCAGGAAATGAATTTATGACATTGCAGAATAAGATTTAAAAATTCACATCTGGATACAAGTGATACAAAATTACAAATAATCCAAAACTATGTATTTTAAGGACTAACATTTTTAGGGACGGTATGTAACATGGACTCCTAAGAGTTCATGGAATGGAAGAGTGGGAGCAATGCGGCAGGTAATAAAAGGTTACACAGTACCATAGCATTTTGTTAAATAATCTGACATAGAAGATGGAAAAATGTGATGTGAATTAAGAAATCTGATTATCATAGAAAGCATGTGAAATGCATCTGAGTCATGGATTCCTAGATCATAGACTTCTAAATTTCTCTGGACAGATAGGTGAGCAAAATTTGAAATCATTTTCTACATATTTAGGCCAGCCAACACTTGTGTTACAGAAGATCGAATCTTGTAGCTAATCAAAAGGATAATGATGTGTCTCTTGTGCGATTCAATCTAATGCAAAATGCCAAACAAAATATACCACTGCTGTTTGTCAACCTAAATGCAATGATAGTGTAACACCAATGCATTCCTCTGCATAACAAGGAATTTTGAATCTGCATAGTTGCATCGAGTTAGTAGAAAGCATTATTTCCCAACTAAACATTCCGTCTTGTGTGACCTCCACTTCCACGAACCTGACGACAATGCCACCACTAAGTACATAGATCATTATCACTTAAAGAAAGTGAAAAAAATGAAAAAAATGAAAGTGCAAAGAAGAAAAACTGAAAAAATTGAAAAAAGTAATCTAAAGGACAGTGCCATCAAAATTCCTTTATCTGTCTAAATTCTTCTCCAAACAACTGCAAAGCTGCGATTCGGTAGGGCCACGTTTTTAAGTACATGTCCATGCAATGGAAGCACATTCAGAAGATTCTTTGGTATTAAGATTTTGTCTAAAATCTACAAGGAAATCTGGGTCTGTGATATCTCAAAGAGATCATGAACTACAAAATGGCGAAGAGATGCTAGATATCTAGAAGTCCATGGAAATAGCATGGACTCCTACATATATAATATTTCAGTCCAGGTGTTATGTGATAGGTATACCATAGCATTCTTCAAATTCCCGAAGGAGAAATAGCAATCTGCCCGAGCGTAGCGAGGGCAGATTCTACTTTTCCTGAGGGAATTTGAGCAAGAATGCTATGGTATACCTGTTATCATAGAAATTAACAATACCATAGAAAGTCCTAGAATGGAAATTGCATGAAAATTATGGCACACGCCGGGGAACTTAGTTGGGGCAAAATGTAACTTGTGCGATCTGGCTTCCATGTTTTTTGATTGGCAATTATATTTATCAGGCTAATTCTTGATCTGCATTGTTGGCCCTTGTTCAAAGACCATGTACTCAAAGGCAATAGTGAATTTACAAAATGCTGCGCCGACAGGATGACAAAGAAGGAAATCCTTTTAAACGTTCTGTACGTTCATCAGTTTGAAATATCGCTCCGATAATCTATCAAGAGTATAATCAGACTCTTATGCAACTTGTAATGTCGATTTACAGAACATGCATAACTCCAGCTTGAAATCAGAGGCCAAGAAATCTTAGAGTATTCATTTTACTTTAAAGGGTTCCCCTGTTCACTAAATTAGAATAATAATCAAAATCTCTACATGCATTCGAATATCAGCTTCCAAAATATCACATGTGTCATTCAACGATTAATTGAAAAGTTCCAGCGACCTTTCATTTATTTGAGAAATGATTGTCTGTAAAGAAACTTTCAGTGTGTTTATTCCAGAAAAGCGCCACGTTTCTGAGTCGCTTGAAGAATAAATTATCCAATAATTAGACTTTCTATCTGTGAATTCTTCAGATGTTCTTACAAACCAGTACACCGACTTCTTTCAATCATGACTTTGTGAACCAATTTTTAATTCTCATTCCAATATTGAAACATTGGAAACTAGTTGTCAGTGACTGCTACAAATAGACACACTATATTAATCCATGGAATAGTAGCCTATTTCACATGAAACAATGCCACCATCTCACTTGCAATTCTCTTCATGAAAATCCTGTAATTAGGTGTCAACAACTTCCACAACCAACTTCGCAAATAATTTCACTATGATACAATGTTTTAGATCGAATCTGATCTACAAACCATAGATTTTTCCATGTGCCATCATTGTACATAGGCAAGAGATCAAACTTCCATTCTATTGTGCTATTATCCACTTCTATGCCTGTTATATATCATGATCGGATATCTGGACTATTTCTATGAGGAAAGTTCTCAGGGAAAGTTCTACGGGAAGGGATGGTTCTTTGATAATATTTCATGGTATATTTGATAGATGTCTATTCGGATCATGATATATATATATATATATATATATATATATATATATCTAGGAGTCCATGGATATAGAGAGGGAAATTATTTGATGAATCCCGAGGGATATATCAAATAATTTCACGAGCTATGTCAGAGAATCCAGTGAATATATTTATCAACAATAATAACAAATATACAAAAATCGGTTATATACAAGGTAAGTATAGAAAATGAAGGTAAGTTAGAAAAAGTTGATTTCCTATACTTAAATTTACACCCACCTTAAAGTTATCCTATTATAACATAAATACTGCCCTATATTAAATGAACGACTCATTCAAAACTAAATGTCTGGTAATCGAGATCCAAATCATGAATTGTTCTTAACTCGTCATGTCTGCTTCCACTTCTCTCTCCTCTCAATGAAATGTCAGATAATAAATATGATAATAGATTTAATGATAAATATAATAATAATATAATAATATATAATTTATTATATAATACTAAATATGATTCTCAATGTCAGAGAATCGCATAGCTATCCTCTATCCGTTATTTAGAGAATATCACTCTTATTTGTAATGCAATTTCAATATCCGGATGAAGTTCTATCTAGGTTAATTTCCCTACCCTGAAGGCAAGATATTTATGCTAAAAACATAGAACGTTACCAAGACAACTGGATGAAGATTAGCATGGATAAGTCAGATCTCGTGGATGTCTAATAAGATAGCTACAAATAAATGTCTGAGAGCGATGATTTTTAAAAACTATCTATGCCCCAAATACAGTGCCCTAGGGCACACTATCCAGGCCTAGAAATAAGAGTGGTATTCTCTAAAACAGTTGGAGGATGATTTACATGTGATTAGCAACGATATCTCGTGACGAATAACCAATTTTGCCCTCGGACAATTAATTGGTTAGTCGTCCCTCCTATCCCGGCTAATCACATAAAATCCTCCTCTAACTTTTACAAAGTATGCCAGATTATTAGGACCATAGATATCCGCAATAGAATCCCTCTCTACGAAAATATAGAAGGAACTCTGAAATGCGATTCCACAACTATGTAATAATCTGGCATACTTTATAACTGTCTAACTCGTGTTTGGTATTGATAGTCGGCTTCACTTTGTAATAGTTAGAGGAGGATTTCGTGTGATTAGCCGTCACGAGATATCGTTGCTAATCACATGTAAATCATCGTCTAACTGTTTTAGAGAATACCACTCTTATTTCTAGGCCTGGATCATAGAAGTGGATAATAGTACACTAGAATGGAAGTTTGATATCTTGCCTATGTACAATGATGGCACATGGAAAAATCTATGGTTTGTAGATCAGATTCGATCTAAAACATTATATCACAGTCAAACTATTTGCCAAGTTGGTTGTGGAAGTTGTTGACACCTAGTTACAGGATTTTCATGAAGAGAATTGCAAGTGAGATGGCGGCATTGCTTCATGTGAAATAGGCTACTATTCCATGGATTAATTTGTAGCAGTCACTGACAACTAGTTTCCAATTTTTCAATATTGGAATGCGAATTAAAAATTGATTCACAAAATCATAATTGAAAGTGGTCGGTGTGCTGTTTGTTAGCACATCTGAAGAATTCACCGATAGAAAGTCTAATTATTGGATAATTTCTCCTTCAAGCGACAAAGAAATCTGGCGTTTTTCTGGAATAAACACATTGAAAGTTTCTATACCGACAATCATTTCTCAAATAAATGAAAGGTCGCTGGAACTTTTCAATTAATCGTTGAATGACACATGTGATATTTTGGAAGCTGATATTCGAATGCATGTAGGGATTGTGAAATTTATTCAAATTTAGTGAACAAGGAAACCCTTTAAAGTAAAATGAATACTCTAAGATTTCTTGGCCTCTGATTTCAAGCTGGAGTTATGCATGTTCTGTAAATCGACATTACAAGTTGCATAAGAGTCTGATTATACTATTGATAGATTATCGGAGCGATATTTCAAAATGATGAACGTACAGAACGTTTTAGAGGATTTCCTTCTTCGTCATCCTGTCGGCGCAGCATTTTGTAAATTCACTATTGCCTTTGAGTACATGGTCTTTGGATAAGGGCCAACAATGCAGATCAAGAATTGGCCTGATAAATATGAATGCTAATCAAAAAGCATGGACGGTAGATCGCACAAGTTGCATTTTGCCCCAACTAAATTCCCCCGGCGTGTGTCATAATTTTCATGCAATTTCCATTCTAGGACTTTCTATGGTATTGTTAATTTCTATGGCCTGGATAGTGTGCCCTAGGGCACTCTATTTGGGGCATAGATAGCTTTTAAAAATCATCGCTCTCAGACATTTATTTGTATCTATCTTATTAGATATCTACGAGATCTGACTTATCCATGCTAATCTTCATCCAGTTGTCTTGGTAATGCTCTATGTTTTTAGCATTAATATCTTGCCTTCAGGGTAGGGAAATTAACCTAGATAGAACTTCATCTGGATATTGAAATTGCATTACAAATAAGGGTGATATTCTCTAAATTTATTCGTGACGACTAACCAATTTTGCCCTCGGGCAATTAATTGGTTAGTCTTCCCTTCTATCCCGGCTAATCACATGAAATCCTCCTCTAACTATTACATAAAATGCCTCACGTAATCGGAGATTGGTATGATCTTTATCAGAGGATAAAATCGTTGCTGTTACTGTTTGTGAGGAGTCACTAAAGGATTTTATGTGTTAATTATGTTAACATTTATGTGTTACACACCGATGAGTTGTTGTTAGTCAGATGTTCTCGACAGCGTGTATGCTAACATATTACTTTGCTGCCGATGTACGAGTATCTGCTCTTGCAGTTTTTAATATAAAATTCTATGCACAACGCATTATCAGAAACACAGACTGTTGTTTTCGATGGGACAGTTTTCAAGTGTACAATTTTACTCAGTTATTTTTTGTTTCAATGCACTGCGGAGAGTTTTGTTTTTCTTGTGATTCTGACGCTTATATTTTCAAGATGAAACACATTCTCCTTCTTCATTTTGCCCGTACTTCAACAGATGATTAATTATAGAAAGAATGGGAGAATTTATTGGAGTGGTTTCCTTCCATATCTTTTTGCCAATTAACAACAGTAAAAGTCTTGTCATGGATATAAGCAGGGACATCTATGATTAATATATGATTAATCATAGATATCCCTGATACAAGCAACCTCGTAATGAAAGATATCTTCCTGTCATCCACCTCATTGCTACGTCGTGTCATAGAAATTAACAATACCATAGAAAGTCCTAGAATGGAAATTGCATGAAAATTATGGCACACGCCGGGGGAATTTAGTTGGGGCAAAATGCAACTTGTGCGATCTACCGTCCATGCTTTTTGATTAGCATTCATATTTATCAGGCCAATTCTTGATCTGCATTGTTGTCCCATGTCCAAAGAGCATGTACACGAAAGCAATAATGAATCTACAAAATACTGCAGCGACAGGATGACGAAGAAGGAAATCCTCTAAAACGTTCTGTACGTTCATCATTTTGAAATATCGCTCCGATAATCTATCAATAGTATAATCAGACTCTTATGCAACTTGTAATGTCGATTTACAGAACATGCATAACTCCAGCTTGAAATCAGAGGCCAAGAAATCTTAGAGTATTCATTTTACTTTAAAGGGTTTCCTTGTTCACTAAATTTGAATAAATTTCACAATCCCTACATGCATTCGAATATCATCAGTAATGGGCAAAAGACCGTTCCAGGACACCATAAAATTCAAAAAAATAGTAACTTTAAAAACGACATAAATTCATGAATTTGAACCCTTTTTCAGGTTTTTAAGACCTAAATACATGAATTTAGTCCATTCAAAAAGCACCATTTTTTCAAAAAATGGCATTTTTAAAAACGACATAAATTCATGAATTTGAACCCTTTTTCAGGTTATAAAGACCTAAATTCATAAATTTGGGCGTTTTTAAAAATACCCAATTTTTCAATTTTTTCAAAATCTCAAATTTGTGAATTACAATTTTCACCCTTAAAATCATGACCGTTCCAGGACACCGAAAAAATCATAAAAGTTAAGAAACTCAAATTTGTGAATTACAATTTTCACCCTTAAAATCATGACCGTTCCAGGACACCGAAAAAATCATAAAAGTTAAGAATCTCAAATTTGAGAATTGCAATTTTCTCGCTTAAATCATGACCGTTCCAGGACACCGAAAATCATAAAAGTTGAGAATTTCAAATTCATGAATTTTATCCATCTTTCAGGTTTTTAAAATATATCATGTGACTAATAATATTTCTTTAAAAATGGAAGAAACAAAAATGGAAGAAACCGCAAGAATATATCCTTCGTTATCATATGAACGTAGTTCTACTTTAATGGACATTGAAAAAATGAATAAAGAAAAACACAAAGATAGAGTACGTTATATGAAAGATAAGGAATCTCAATTATTATTAAGATTAGAGCATTATAAAAAATTAAGAAAGAGATGGACTAAAGTTAAGAATGTAACACAAGGAATTGGCATATTCTTAACAATAAGTTTAGGTGCTTTAACAATTGTTATATCTTCAGGTGTTTTAGTAATTCCAGTAGTTGCTACAGCTTTAACAGGTGCGGGTGTTTTTGCAACTTCACTTGTTACAATGTTAGATAAATCTTTAATAACTAAGAAACGAAAATCATTAAAAACTAAGCATTTACATATTAAAGAAGTCTATGACAAATTGTATTACTACTTTCAAAGAGTATGTGATGATAATGTTATTACGTTAGATGAGATTGAAAAATTTGATCAAATAGCTAATGAAGTAAATCAAATATCATTTCAATTACAGTCAGAAAAAGTTGATGATAAGAATAAACAGGATGGCAAAATTTCGAGTGATGGTAAAATTTCTAATGAAGAAAATGACAAAATTTTTTTAGAAGAGCTAAAGACTTTAAGCGAAAATTTAAGCAAAACTTTATTAAACAAAACTTTATTAAACAAAACTTAAAACGAGAAAACTTTAAACGAAAATATGTCAGACAACAAGACAATAAAAAAATAATTTGTTCAGTAAAATGTTTTTGTTGTATTCCAATGTTACCACAAAATTCAAATATTATATTTTAAAAATGGATAAAATTAGAGCTGATAATTTTAAAAGAATAAAACAATTAGAAGAGTTAATAAAACAAAGAAATATTATGAAAGAAAATCATCTTCAACATAGAATGATAAAAGCTGGTATTCAATCTGATATGTTTGAAAAAATGCAGCAAACCGAGCAAGTAAAAACTGATTTTGAAAAAACTATGAAACCATTTAAAACTCTTGAAAAAGAAAGTACAAATAATGATGAACAAATTGATATAACAGATCCAGAGCACAAAACTATATTAGATGACTATGGATTACTAGAATCAAACATTAATAAGAAATTACCAAAATCTATGCAATTTGAACATTCTATTTCATTTATAGATGGAAAAACAATACCTAGATTTTATCTCGGACAAAAAGAAATATTTCCACAACCTTTTCGAGGTTTAATTTTTTCACCAGATAAATCTCCTTTTAATTTAGATAGAAATTTTGTTGATCTTTTAAGAGGAGCAGATTTAAATAATCATGCTGTAGATGATCTCATAAAATATAAAGCTATGTTAGATAGAGTTGGTGCAGTAAAATCTCTTAGACGTTATAAACAATTAGAAAATTTATTATCAACGGGAGTTAAAGTAGGAAAAGGTTTTAAAACAGAAACAACTGTATTCTTACCAGATGAACCACAAGAATTACTAAATAGATTAAATATTTTAATATCTGCAATAAAAGAAGGACATAATTCTAGTTTCAATGAAATTCATGCTATATTGAAAAGACTGTTAGAAAAGAAGATTCTAAATGAAGAGGATTATAAAAGCATAACGAACCGAATGTTCTAGGGCTTCGCCCGTAGCTGAAATATGTTGTTGTTTTTAATTTTTTATAAAAAAAATATTTCATAAAAAAATGTTTATTTAAAATCTTTAGTTAAAAAACGTGTTCAGCAGATTTAGACAAAATTAATAATCATTTAGAAAATTTGACAGAGATTTTGGGTTCATCAAAATTTAGTACGACGTTGAAAATTATAACAACTACTTCATCACACACTTGTAATTTAGAACCCATTCTACATTTGGAACAAAATAAAAATTATCAAATTGCATTGACTAGTTTCTCCACATTTAACACTATTCAAAATGTTATAAAAGATGTGAATGATCAATTTAGATATTCTACTGATAAAGGCGAAACATGGAAAATACAAACTTTTCTTCCTGGTTCTTACGAAGTTGAATCAATTTCAAATGAAATTAAGAGACATTTAGGTATACCATTTAAAGATAAGAAACAATTACATTTCGCAGTTGAACTGGCAGTTAATAAATTTTCTCTTACTTTAGACGAAAATCATCAAGTTGATTTTAATCATGATAGATCATTGTCAAAGCTATTAGGATTTAATAAACAAACCTATAGTCAAGGTTATCATTTAGGTGAGAAGATTCCAAAAATAACTGAAATAAATTCAATTGTTGTACATTGTGACATTATTGAAGGAGGATATATAAATGGTAAATTGTCAAATTTAATTTTCAGTTTTCCAGCTTTTACTGTACCCATTGGTTATAGATTAAATGTATTTCCCCAAACATTAATATATTTCCCTATTACAAGAAAAACTATTAACAACATTGGCATTAGAATCACTGATGAGAAAGGACAAGAAATAAATTTTGGAGGTGAAGAGATTATGATAGATCTTTTGGTTCGAGAGGTATAAACTCCCGTTCGGGAGGTATAAACTCCCACGCGAAGCTAGAGAAGTTTAATTTTCTTCTTCTTCTTTAAAAATAAAAATAAAATAAAAATAAATTTTTTTATTAAAAAATGAGTGAAGTACTACCATTAAATAAAAAAAAACTGAAATTTAATCATCATCCAAATTTATCTAATAAAGTTTTAGCAGTTATTTGCGGAAGATCAGGATGTGGAAAAACATATCTATTATTTAAAATTTTAACGACTCCAAATTTTTTGGATTATAACAATCTTATAATTTATACAACAACAGAAGAACAACCCGTCTATCAATTTTTAAAGTATGGATTTGAAAATAATCTTAAAAAAACAGCAATTGCTTCATTATTCAAAGAATATGAAAAATCTGAAGATGAAGAAGAAATAAGTTCGTGGTGTGAAGAAGCAGCAAAAAATAATCAGTTAGTTGAATCCAATAAAAATAAGCATATAAAGATACAATTAATAGATGATAGTGGTAATATGCAAGATCCTAGTAAACTAGATAAAACAATGAAACATTGTGTAATTTTTGATGATTGTGTTAATGACAGAAATCAGTCAGTTCAGAGAAATTATTTCACAAGAGGTAGACATAATAACTGTAGTGTATTTTATTTAATACAAAGTATGTATTCATTAGACGGAAGTGTTATTATAAAGAATGCAAATATATTTATACTATTTGAAATAAATGCAAGAAACTTAAGTGATTTGTTAAGAAATTTATGTGTAAGAAATAAAGATGAATTTAAACAATCGTGTAACAATGCTTGGTCAAAAGATTATGGTTTCATTACAATTAATATTGATAAAAAAATTCATGATAGAGTTATAGAACATTTGTTTACCGAGTGATAAAAAAATATACAAATATAGTGTCATATAATTTTTTTTAATTTTATGTATATATCAAATTTGACTATCTTAGAAATTAGAAAATTAAAAAGGTGAAGTAGTTATTCCATCAGGCAAAATCTTTCTTTTATCATCAAATGGATCTAATGCTAATTTATGTTCATCTTTTAAATACATTTTATGTTTTTTTGAATTAAGTCTATAATTACATGCTGTTTTTATTTCATTATTAAATAATGCATTCTTATAATCTTGAAATGTTATTTGATTAGCCACTGATGCCTTTGAAATTCCTTTTAATGTTTTATGTTTTTTAATATTATTAGATGTTTTATAACAATAACATTTAGATTTTAAAAATATAGCTTCTGTTATGAAATCTTCATTTCCTTCTAATTCATCTTTTACTTTACATAAATCAGAAGGATGAATGATATCTTTTATTTTATCTATTTCCTCATCAAGTGTAGAATTATACGGTATTGTTAATTCTAAGAAAACAGAATCGGTATCCGTAAAGTGTAATTTATAGTTTTTGCCATAAGCAGGTGCTAAATAATCATATATAAATCTATACATAAATAGTTTAGCTAATTCTAATATAGTGAATCCTATAAAATTGAACATATCATGTTTTACGCTGATTCGACGTAGATGTACAGCACATAGTTCATCACTAAATCTAGTAGTTCTTTTATATGTAGGTTTCCTTGTTAAATTTTGAAACCTATCTTTATCATAAACTATTTCAATATTTTGTCTATTACGCACATTTTCTAAAGTCTTACCATAAAATGCATTATTCATTAATTTGAAAAACACGTTTCTAAAATCATCTTTATTTCTTTTAGCTATTTTACGTTTTTCAATATTGAACTCTATATGATCTTTTAACCACCTAGATTTTCTATACACTAGTTTCCGGTGAATTTTTAAAAGAATCATTCCATGATCTAAATACCAATCTAGCATTCTTCCTTCAACAACATACTTTCCTTTATTGCTTTGTGTTAACATAAGTTTTTTTGTTGGTCTGTATTTCTTAGGAATTATAGATTTTTGATAATCTGAAAAATCTTCTATATTGGGAATTTTGTTTTCGGGACAGAAAGGAAAATATTTTGTTTTATCTTTTATTTCATCAGGATATACTAAATCAACTTCATATATATAACCATGATTATAATTTCCATCATATGTTTTTGATAATCAAGAATATTACACCATTCCATCTCACCTGTTGGTAATTCTTGTATCATGCAAGAAGAATATAAGCTATTAAAATAATAATATAACAAATAGTTTTCTCTCATGAATTCATCAATTGCATTTTCACGTTCTACTCCTTCTCGTTTCGTTCGAAAAATTTCTAATATTTTTTCTTTTTCTTCTGGAGATAAAGGTTTCATTATTCCATATTCTTGTGGATTTACTTTCTTATTATAACATTTAACATATCTATTACCTAAAACTGATGAAACACAACCTCTAATCCCAGATTCAAAAAATAATAATTTATCATATGTATTTTCTTTATAATGTTTAAGTTTAACGGACTTTGTCCTAGAGCCATCGGCTTGAACACCAGTATGTTTTAATCCTGCTAACCATGTTAAACCTGGTGTAGAATAACAATAACATGGATCTATTCCGCAATATTCTAAACACATATCACGAAAGTTTTCAAAAAGATCAGCAAGGATTAATACATCTATCTGAAGATGTTTCATTGTATAATCATACATTGTTTTACAATTTAACTCTCTCCAATTCTTTTCAGCTTCTGCATAGTCTTCTTCAGATAATTGTGATTGTTTTAATGTTGATTTAAATTTATTTATTGGAGGAAGTTGTTTTTCTTCCACAATTTTATTCACAGAATTAAAATCTCCAGTTATGTACTCATACGGAAATATTCCTTTTAAAGGTTTTAAATTATATTTATTTAATATTTTACATTGTTCAGATTTCAAAGTTTTTCCCATAACATCTAATGAATAAGGAGTAAAAAATCTAAATGCATCTAAAATTCTAATACAACCTAATTGCATTGAAAAATATTCTTCTTCTGTTTTACATAGTACATTTATTTGTTGTTGTTGTAATTTTTCAGATGAAAATAAATCTTTCATTATTAAATGGAAATCATATTTAGAACCATTATAGAAATATAAAGGAACAGAGTTATATTTAAATTTATTAGCATTAAGACTACAAGAATTATGTGCTGCACCTCTATATAATCCATTTAGATGATCATGATCTTTTACCTTATCAAGATATCTACCTCTGCCATTTTTATAATTTTTTGTAAATTCTTTTCCACAGTAATAACAATTTGTTTCATTAACAAAATTAATTTTTTCTTCATCCGTTAATGGCATCATTGGTATATTTGTTTCAAGCAATTGTGAAAAACGTCCTTGTAATTCTTCTACTTTCTTTGTAAACATTTCTGAACTATCTTCACCATAGTATTGATAATATTCTGATTTAAATAATTCAGGATAATTTGAATGAATGTACATTCCCCAACATAATGGTTTTTGTTCAAATAAATATTTTTCTTTACTTTGTTCAGATGCACTTTTTTCATAATTATCATTTTCAGAATCGGGCGAAGCCCTGGAAGACATCTCCGATGTCCCGTGCTTTTGTGGCATATTAACATTATATGCTTCAAAATCACAATAAATAGTAAAGGGTACTTTATTTTTGAAATACCATTTACTGTATTCTAAATAATCATCTTTAGGAAAAGTATTTTCAACTGCTTCGTTTTGTTGACAATTCTCCAAATGTCTATTCATTTCTTCTTTAGTGCTAAAACTTGTCATACATTGAAGACAAGGAAAATTTGTATTATCTGAAGTTTTTGTAAATATAGAAACATCTTTACACAATATAAAATGACCCTGATAATATAAAATATTCGCTTGTGCTGGTTGCTTTGTTTGTTTTAATTTTTCAAATTTATCTTTATATATTTCATGTGTTTCATCAATTTGTCTTTGTAAATCTTTTTCAGACTGTTGATAATTTTGATTGAATATTTTCAGCTGTTGTTCATATTCATTATTATATTGTTCTTTATATTGTTGTTGACATTTTTTTAAACATTCATTTAATTCTTTATTTTCTTCATTATTTAATTCTTTATTGTCTTTATTGTCTTTACTTAATTCTTGAATCGTTTCTATCTTATTTTGATATTTATGGCCATATTCTTGTACTAATATTTTTGTTTGTTGTTGATAATCTGTTTTACATTTTTGTAAAATTTCATTTAAATTTTGTAATTTTTGTTGATATTCTAAAGATAAAGATAAATAATCGGAATCATAATCATAATTATAATTACGTCCTTTATAATTATTATGATTAATCATTATTGGTGATAGTGTTTTAACAATTTGAAATTTTTCAGTACATATTATATTTCCTTGGTAAAAAATATTATGATGCATGTAATTTCCTCTATCATTATATACTATTTCTGATTGACATAAATTTGTATTATTCAAATAAAATTTTTTTGAATCTGAGTAAAGTGGAGTAATTTTACCAATAGAAACATAATTCACATTTAATTCAAAAACATTTACTTCTATTAAATTTTTATTCTTTTTATGAAACTTTATTAACCTATTATAATCATATGGAAATTCATGTAAGCCATCAGAAAGATCAAATTCATTTATGTATTCTTCTTTATTGTAATGACTTAGTCTTTCTTTATGATATTCCGCAGGATGTAAATGTGCTATAATACTCCACAGAAAACAATAATCATCTTCATTTTTTATGTTGATTATTTGTGATGAACTGAAAGGCAAAGGAACATAAATACCACCAGTATTATTTTTATATTTATCAATTACTATTTTCTTAGATAGTATTTTAACAAATCTCCAACCAGATTCACGTAACTGGGCTTCAATTATACAATTTTCTAATTTAAGTATCATTTGTTCAAATATGTGTTGTATATCATTTACATTATGAATTTCTTGTGAATTTGTAAAATGTCCTTGTATTATTTCTTCAGGAATTCCATCAGGTCCATTTTATGTATAAAGTACTTCTACATTCATATAACATTTGAAAGATTTCTTAAATATATTATAAAAGTTGGTTAGAATATCAGAAAAAGTTTCATCGGTTTCATTATGTTCAACCGATTCATTAAATAAATATTTTTTATCTATTATGGGCGAAGCCCTAGAACCTTCGGTTCGTTCAGCTTCATCTGTTTTTTTAATTTCGTTTAATTCATCTATTTCGTTAAATTCATCAGTATCGCTAAATAAATATCTTCCATCTGGTATGGTCTCATCTTCACTATTAAAAACGTTTTTATATTCCGAATGTGAATAATCATCAAACATTTTTTTAACTTTTATATCGGTAGGTAATGTTTCTAGATAGTTTATATAATTATTTAATTTTAATATATTTCCTTCATCAACTCGATCTACATTTTGTAAATGCAATTTACTATTTAAATGAGATTGATAACTTCTTTTTGTTTGCAACTTTTTTTTACATGAGTTACAATAAAACTTGGTATTTTCCATTTTTTTTATTTTTTAAAGAAAAAATTGTGTTTTAATTTTAGATATAAACATTCTAATATCAAGGTCTTGAGAGTTATTTTATATTATTATATATTTAACGTTCTTAAGTTATTTTATTTTCTTTATCACATTAAGTTTTATCATATTAAGTTTTATCAAAAGATAATTTAAATTTATTTTCACTAACTATTGATTCTTCATCATCATCAATTGATTCTTCATCATCATCATAAATTGTTTCTTCAACATCATAAATTACACTTTTTGGTATAGGATGCCCTTCCATGATAGGATACCATTCCCTGATAGGAATATCTAATTCTAAATTACATCTTTTATCTGATAATAATATAATAGAGAAAAATATTGGTCTTTGATCTCTTTTGGAAAATTTAATAACACCACCATAATATGAATCACTTTTAGTTTTTATTAAAGATGATAAAATTTTAAATTGATTAGATGTAAATCCTAATTTAAATTTTGTAGACCCGACACATAGTTGTCTAACAGTATCTTCAACTATACCATCATTATTATTTTCAATTGTAAGAAAATGAAATTTAGATAATTTTGATTATATGTAGTATTAATATCATGTACATCAGTATGAGATATAAATTTTTCTTCACTAAAATTTTTATAATTACTAATATTTTTATAATCTTTTTTGCCATTTACACCATTTTCAGATGTTTCAGAATCATCGTCTATGTTATCATCATCTATATTATCATCATCATTATTATTATAAGATTCTTTAAGATCGGGCAAAGCCCTAGAACCTTCGGTTCGTTTATTATTATTTGATTCTTTAAGATCGGGCAAAGCCCTAGAACCTTCGGTTCGTTTATTATGATTATGGTCATTGTTAATAGTATAAGGTGTAGTCCACATATAAATTTTTTCTTGTTGGGCCAAACCATTTATATAAGATTTTAATAAATTAATATTTAAATTTGAATATAATCCTATATAAGTATCATCATCATATCTTTGCGGCATTTCTAATGTTTCTTGTTTATATATTGTATCTCTATAATAAACTTGGCATAATAATTCTTCATTATGTTTTTTACTCTCTATGTGAATGTTATATTGATTTTGATCGTCAACAAATAATCTTATTTTTTCTTTGGAAAAAGATTTTAATTTTTTAACTAATTCTCTAATATTGATATAATTAATAATTTTATTTTTTATCCAATCAGTATTACTAATTGGTAACACTGCTCTAATAAATCCATAAACATTATTATGACCTATTATAACCATATTTTCTTTATTTAATTCTACATAAGCTACATCATTATATTTGCTTACAATCTCCATAAATTTTATAAATGGATCTCCCGGGAAATAAACAATGGTTGGTTTCTATAGAAGGTAAACTTTTAGTATGTTCTCTAAATATTTCGGCTTGTAATTCATCTATTTTACATCTATACAGGGATTATTATTATTATTATCAAAACATTTATTTTCAAATCCCGTTGATCTCGTCGAGTAAGAAGAACAGGATGATGCGGACGAATATAATTTTTTTAAATTTGGTTTTTCCATTTTTTTATTTTTATTAGAAAAAATTTTATTTTTTTATTGTTAAAAAATGATGCTACCAAATGTTGGTGGAGGTGCATATATCCCGAATAATCGTGAATTAGAAATAGAAATAGAAAATTATATTATGAAAACTGGAGACGTTTTATCTGGTCCATTGCATCTTTCTATTCTTCCGCAACAAAATACAGAGTTAACAAATAAACAATATGTTGATACACAAATCAATGACTTAAAAGAAAAATATATAAACGATGTTTTGGTTCCACTGATGAATGAATTAAAGTTGCTTAAACTTAATGACAAATCATTAAACGAAAAATTATTAAAACTTGATAAAAAGGATAGAGAGCTAGAAGCAGATATAGCAAAACTTTTTAAAAAGATTTCTGAACAATCAAAAATTTTAATATTACTTTCTATAAATTTAAAATCTGCAGTCATTAAAAATAAACATCAGATAAAAATGTTAAAAGAACAATTAGAAGATGAAATAGAAAAACTTCCTGAAAGAATTAAAAAAAATTTAAAGCAGTTACAAACTACATTCCAAATAAGTGTTGATGAATTGAGTTCTAAAATTACTCAACAAATGAAAAAGATGAATAGAATAATAAATGAAGCAAACTCACCTAATCAAAAAGTTGATGAAATGAAAAATCTTAAAATCAATCTAGAAAATGAATTAAAGAAAAATTTACAAGAAAACTCTAAAGAAAATAAAGAACAGTTAGATTCTGTTAAAAGACAACTAGATGTTCTTAAAATTAAGTTAAATGCTCTTAAAACGGCGTTGAAGATGAATCAGGAGAAAATGCAATTTAATAGAAAAGAAAGTAAAGTACATCACACGCTACTTGACGCAATAGATAAAGTGCAAAAGAAAATTAATAAAGTTATCACGAAGTTGTTGACCATTCACAAGCGTAAATCTTGATCGACGAAGTCTTGGGTTTCTAACCTATCGGAGCGAAGCTCCTCGAGGCTTTAGCCAATCATAAACGTAAATATTAACGTAAATATTTTTCCCAAAAGTCAAATTTATTCCTAAAAAATGCCTATAATCTATAAACACAATCTGAAACATTTTGCTTCAAATCAAAGAATTGCTCATGAACCACGTATGAATCCTGTTTATCATTATGATAATAGAGAAACAGTTCACACGGAAGGAGCTGGCATCTTTTCTGGTATTGGAAGTATCGTTAACTTAATTAAAAATAATAAAGATTTGATTACATCTGCTGCAAAAGGAGCAGCTGCTATAGGTAGTACAGCTAGTGCAATATCAAGTGCTGTTAAATCTCAAAACTAATTAAAACAACTAGAAGCTATTCGTAAACTTAGGAATGATTCTGAAGAACTAAAAAATTTAAAAAAACTTTCAGAGGAAACAAAAAACAAAATTGCTAACATAGCTGTGGGGGAAACCTTGAGGAGCGGAGCTCCATCTGATAGTAAACATAAGAAGAAATCAGGCGTAGCCATAAAACGTTCAATTGAAGAAATAAGAGGTAATGGTGTTAACAGCAACCTTCGGTCTAACCAGCAAAGCTGTAGCGGAGCTGGTCTAGCAAAATTCTAAAATTATATTTTAGTAAAATTTTTTAATTACATTTTTTAGTAAAATGTTTTTAGCAAAATTATTTTAGTAAAATTATTTTAGTAAAATTTTTTTAGTAAAATTTTTTAGCAAAATTTTTTCTGTGTGTGAGAAAAAACAAAAAGTCAAATTATTTTTTATAAAACTGTCTTCGCATATCGAAAATAAATTTGAATTAGATAAACCACCAGGTGTTAGTTATAATCAAAAAAAGAATGACTATATAAGAATTGCTATGAATCCCGGATCTTCTAGTAGAGTAAATACTGGAGGTGATTTAATTTTTGAAGTTGATAATCAGCAGAGTTATTTATATTTACCTGATTCATTTTTACACTGTGAATATTCTTTATATAGTGATGCCAATTTTACAACACTATTACCAGATACCGATAATATTGCACTAGAGAATAATTTCTTTCCAAGATTAGTTACACAAATGCGTTTAGATGTTGCAACTCAAAATATAGAAACAATAAGTGATTCTCCAGGTGTAATTGATACAATGCTTAGATTTGTAACAATTGGTGAAAATAATAAAAAGTATGAAATCGAAGGTTGGTTTCCTGATACTAATGATGGTATAATTGTTGATGATTTAACTTACGCTGGAACAGATGCCGCAGGAATTGCGAAAGATGTAGAAAATATTGCAAAACATTTAAATAAAACAAACAATAGTGCATATAAAGAAAGACGTGAATTTAACAAGAAAAGTAAACAGACAGTAAATTGGTCATTGTCTCCATTATTCGGTTATTTAGATTATGATAAAATATCATATCAATTAAAATTTAAATTAATAATTCATCGCACAGCAAATAATGAATTAATCTTTTTTGGTAAGACTGGAAAAAAAGCATATTTAAAAATTGATAGACTTGAATGGTGGATAAAGCATATTACTCCTAGTTTAGAGATTGAAACAGCTATTGCAAAAAGATTAAATACTAACAAACCAATTCCAGTAAATTTTCTAAAGCGTACTGCTAGTTCAGTAACTTTTTCCGAACAAAGATTTAACTGGCATTTTACTAGAACTGCGAATACTCCAAGATATTTATTACTAACATTTCAAAGAAATAATTTTCCAAGTTTTGGTAAGAACAACAATGTCTTCCATATTAATACAATTCGAAGTTTACAAGTTTCATTAAATCAAACCCGATATCCAATTGATCCATTAAGATTCGATGATACCAATAATCAATTTATGGAAGGATATGATTCTTATCGAAATCTTTGTATAGAATTTGGAGTTGAACCACAATTAACTCCTGGAGATTGGAGACATTTATATCCTGTTTCTGTTTCGATTTAAGTGCACAATCTGAAGATATTATCAAGACTGGTTGTGATGTAACAATTAATATTGAAAAGAAAGATTCCACAACTTCATTGATGGCTTATGGTTTATTGCTAGAAGATGTAAAATATTCTATTGAAATTCTTAATGGAAAGATGGCTAGGATCGGCTGAAGCCTCGAGGAGCTTCGCTCCGATAAGTTAATTAAATCCTTAGATTAAATTTTTTTTAGTAATTAGTAATAAATTCTTTTTGTAACTAGAATAGATTAAAAATTCTTAGATTAAAATTTTTCATGAGTAGAATAGATTAAAAATTTTTGGTAACTTAAAATTTATTCATAACTAGAATAAATTAAAAATTTTTGGTAACTTAAAACTTTTTATTAAAAATGTCGCAAGCGAAAAGTAATAATAATAAAACTGTTGAATTAAAATTACGTAATATTGTTGACAAAAATACACCTCAAACTATTACGATTAACAAAAAAAAGTATTACATAAGTAAACCAATGATAGAGAATATTCAATTACAAGAAGAAACGAATGGCGGGATTCTCCCATTAATTCCACTAATAATAGGTGGCATAGCAGCTGCAGGAAGTGTTGCAGGCGGGACAGCTGGTATTGTCCAAGCAGTAAATAAAAATAAATCAGAGAAGGCAGCATTAGAAGAACAAAAACGTCATAATAGAGAGTTAGAGAAAGTTGCTAGAGGTGAAGGAGTAGTAGATAATTTTATTAGTAAATTAAAATTAGTTGATGAAGGAAAACGAGTTCTGAAAAATATTCTCTGCAATGTTGATGATTTAATTGAAATAAAAGAAACTAAAGATGGTTCTGGAATATATCTAAGTCCTAGTATGATTCGGTAATAACCTCAGAACCTTTGGTTCGATCGGCTTAAGCCTCTGAACAAGGTTCGATTAGGTAAAACATTTATTTTATCTTTTAAAATGAATTCTAAAAATTCCGAAAATTTAATTAAATTAAAAATTGCTAATTTAGATTTATTAAATTATCTATTAAACAAAAATAAAAACTCAAATTGTCAGCATATTGGAGGTGACATACAAAAAACATTAGAAAACTTTCCTAGATTTATTTGGAGTAAATATTCGAAAGAAAAACATCTTCCTGGACATTCATATACCGGTCCAGGAACTCCATTAGATATAAGACTAGATGAGAATAATAATCCGAAACCAGGTGAAGAACCAATAAATAGAGTCGATGCCGCAGCTTACAGGCATGATTTAGCTTATCGAAATCATGACCTAAGTTCTCGACATGCAGCTGATAAGAAGATGATAGAAGAATTAGATAGTATTCAGAATCCTTCCTTTAGAGAAAAAATTGAAAGAATGTTTGTTAAGAAAGCTTTACAAGCTAAAATATTATTCGGTCAGGGTTTAAATGAAACGACAGCAAAGCTGTCTGAGAGCAGCGCTCGAACCTACGCGTCTGAAATGTCGAATGACCTAGGACGCTATGCGTCCGAAATTCATAAAGAATATAGAAAGCCTAAATATTTATTGAAAGTAAAAGTATTTAATAAAGATGATATTTGGAGTGCTGATCTTATTCATATGCCGAATGAAGGAGGGTTTAAGTACGCATTGACCGTTATAGATTTATATACACGATACGCTTGGGTAAAGCCTTTAAAAAATAAAAGTGGTCCATCAGTTAAATATGCGTTTGAAGAAATCTTTAAAGAAAGTAAGAGAGAGCCAAAAAAATTATTTGTTGATAAAGGGTCGGAATTTTATAACCGAAACGTTCAGCCACTATTTGAAACTGTTTATTCAACTGAAAATGCAGGAAAGGCTGTAGTAATTGAGCGATTCAATCGGACGTTAAAAATAAATTATTCAAGAAATTTACTGAGCAAAGAAATCAGAAATGGTTGAAGATATTACCAGGAGTTGTAGAAGAGTACAATAATAAAGTTCATTCTGGTATTGAAGAAACTCCGAAGAATGCTTCTGACGACCCTGATTTGATAAGAAAAAAATATTCGAAAATAATTATTCGAACGAAAATAATAATTTGAATGAGAGTAATCCGAATTTGCAGAAACTTAAGCCGAAATTTAAAATTGGAGATAGAGTTAGAATATTTAAGTATAAGAATAAATTTAAAAAGGCTTCGTCGGATACTGGACTAAAGAAATATTTGAAATTTGTAAAATAAATCAAACTTATCCGATTACTTATGAAATTAAAGATTTAGATAATGAGGATATCAGAGGCCGATTTTATCAAAATGAATTACAACGAACTGATTTTTAATTATCATTATTATTATTATTATTATTGGAAGTAACGTTTCGGGAATGAAATTCCCTTGTTAGGTGTAGCCATAGAACCTACGGTTCGTTCAATTCTAACATAATATCAAGAAATGGTACTCCTTCCTGTAATTTCAATAAAACATAAAGACATAATTGACCACAATAAGTAGTTCCCGGTTTTTGAATTTGAAATGTATTATAAGTTCCATTGCCAAGTAATTTTTTGACTTCGTTTGTTGGAGGCAATCCATATGAGTCGAACCAATAGTTCTCAGCCTCCGGGCGGTCAAAATAGTAATTATCTCCATTTTTATTTCTATGCCCCGCTGACCAATGTACGCCTTTTTGGTCTGAAGTGTGAAGATTCGTTATGAAATTTATAGTTATAACTTTGTTCCGGGAACTGAAGGTTCCTGTTGGCTTATTTTTTAGGAATTGTAATTCGTTTCTCATCAGAACATGAAAATTCTTTATTCCCAATTGATTTGCGATTTTCTTCAAATCGAAATTCGTTGTTGTTTGTGTTCCATATAATTTCAAAAACTCATTTATGTTGCTCATTTTATAATAAAAAAATTTCTTAAGGGACCCCTAGAAGTCAGAAGGGAGAGGGTATTGATTTAAAACTGTTCTCTAATGATGACTTTCCTTACTACTTAGTCAGAAGGGGGTATTGATTTAAAACTGTTTCATAATGATGACTTTCCTTACTACTTAGTCAAAAGGGGGGGTATTGATTTAAAACTGTTCCACAATGATTACTTTCCTTACTACTTATTCGATTTTGAAATGATTTAATTTAATCTAAATTAAAACGTTAGATTGTAAAAAAATCGGTTTATTAGCGGAGTTAGTGTTTCGCACATCTTTTATCAATAGTAATTCATCCCTCATCAATATGTGAAAATTCTTTATTCCCAATTGATTAGCAATCTCATTTAAATCGAAATTTGACGTGGTTTGTTTGCCGTATATTTTTAGAAAGTCTCAAATGTTACTCATTTTAAATGAAATAAAATGACTTGTTTAACAATGTTCCATTTTATTTTTATGAACTCTCATTAAGAGGATATTGTTTGTTTTATCTGTATTAAGACAATAGCAACATCTGTTACCACATTTCTCAAACCGCATGATTGTTTTAGGGGATCATACAGGTTGTGCATTCATAACATGGCGTTAAGAACATAAAAGCAATCTATTAATTCATTCTCTGCTTTGAGGGAATATTCCGTTGTTATAGCAATCATTCAATACAATATCGCAGTATCGATAGTCGAGACCGACTGTCGAACCAAAACCGCAACTTTTCTGGTTTTGGTCGGTGAACTGGCTCGCGTTTTGGTCGATGAAATGATTTACAATGCGGTGCAATTTCCCCATTGTCATTCAAGTACATTTAATCATACGCGTCATGTCATACCCGTATGTTGTCAAGCAAACTTCATACACCTACAATGCCGCTTTGCTTAGATCACCATTCATAATTTTCACTTGCTATTTAAACACGCACAATTCATAAAACGTGACACATTACAATCTTAGTTTAAATCTTATCATCACAATAGTTGGATCTACTGAAAGATCTGTACGATTGGAGACAAAGCGGAGAAGAATTCAGAAGTTAACAAGGGAAATCATACATCTGAAAGCACAAAGTAAAATATTCTTACACTTGGATATGAGAAGAATTTTTGAATACATCGGAGACCCGCACATCAATTATAGGACATGATTTAAGAGAGAGAAAAAATTGTAATTCTCAAATTTGAAATTCTCAACTTTTATGATTTTCGGTGTCCTGGAACGGTCATGATTTTCAAGGTAAAAATTGTAATTCACAAATTTGAGTTTCTTAACTTTTATGATTTTTTCGGTGTCCTGGAACGGGCATGATTTTAAGGGCGGGTGTAAAATTGTAATTCTCAAATTTTGAGATTTTGAAAAAATTGAAAAATTGGGTATTTTTAAAAACGCCCAAATTTATGAATTTAGGTCTTCATAACCTGAAAAAGGGTTCAAATTCATGAATTTATGTCGTTTTTAAAAATGCCATTTTTTGAAAAAATGGTACTTTTTGAATGGACTAAGTTCATGTATTTAGGTCTTAAAAACCTGAAAAAGGGTTCAAATTCATGAATTTATGTCGTTTTTAAAGATACTATTTTTTTGAATTTTATGGTGTCCTGGAACGGTCTTTTGCCCATTACTATCAGCTTCCAAAATATCACGTGTGTCATTCAATGATTAATTGAAAAGTTCCAGCGACCTTTCATTTGTTTGAGAAATGATTGTCGGTATAGAAACTTTCAATGTGTTTATTCCAGAAAAACGCCAGGCTTCTTTGTCGCTTGAAGGAGAAATTATCCAGTAATTAGACTTTCTGTCTGTGAATTCTTCAGATGTGCTAACAAACAGCACACCGACCACTTTCAATTATAACTTTGTGAATCAATTTTTAATTATCATTCAAATATTGAAAAATTGGAAAATTGTTGTCACTGACTGCTACAAATAGACACAGTATATTAATCCATGGAATAGTAGGCTATTTCACATGAAACAATGCCGCCATCTCACTTGCAATTTTCTTCATGAAAATCCTGTAATTAGGTGTCAACAACTTCCACAACTAACTTGGCAAATAGTTTCACTATGATGCAATGTTTTAGATCGAATCTGATCTACAAACCATAGATTTTTCCACGTGCAATCATTGTACATAGGCAAGATATCAAACTTCCATTCTAGTGTACTATTATCCACTTCTATGCGTCGTGCAGTCTTTCTCTTTCCTGGGTGTAACTTTTTGTAACAATATTAAATGGAATGAACATATTAGTTGTGTTGTAAAAAAGGCCTCTACGAGGAAGGATGAAACACATTCTCCGAAATTTACGTAGAGCAAGATGTGAAAATGACTTATTGCTTAAGGCCTCCTAATTGTTTGCTTAATAAGTTGCTGCGAGTTGAAAAGAGAGTTTTCCGAATTATCGGCAACCAACCTAACCGTGAGAGCTGTCTTTTGGTCACTGCGCACAGAAGTTGCTTGAAACTTTTTGAAAAAATTGTTAAATCAACGTCCCATCCACTTTGCAAACTATTTGCTCCTATATCGGCTTCTGCAAATACCCGTCATTCATCAGCAGCATTGTTGCCTCCCTTATCAAGGACGCGACTTTTTAGCCAATCTTTTATTCGATTCTGTAGATAAAGTTATCTTTTAGTTCCTCTTTGTTATTGTCACTTCCTTCTTGATTCTGTATTGTCATTGTCAACTGTCTTAATGCTCTCACCGAATTTTATGTGAGACAATAAAGGCTATTATCATTATTGTCGACCTTTTCAGAAACATAGGGAAATGTAAAATATATGCCATCAAAATTTACTTTACTTAATTTTCTACGCATACGCTTATTGTTGGTATTTTTTATCATTGAATAACCATTGCGGTGGGGAGTTTCATTGAAATTACTCTCATGCTGTTTGTGTATTTCAGCTTTTGAGCAACGAACTGATGTTCTCTGCCTTTCATTTCTTATGTAATTCTGTTTCGCAGTTTGAGGAAGGTGTGAAGGATAATGTTTGAAAAGATTTTTCTTCGCTGGTTTACGGTAGAACTCAAAGATAGGTTCATTAGAGGCATATATCGTATACACAAAAGTCAAGTATAGACTTAAACTTAAACGATTGCCGTTTTCACTTGGTAGCTCGATTTCGAATTTTATATTTTCATCTTGTGAGTCAAGATGTTGAGGAAGCATCATGGCTTGATCTTTGTTCTGTACCTACGAAAGCAAACCAGTAATCGACATAGCGCATGAAAAGTGGTGCATCATTTTATCACTCGCATTCTTCTAAGAGTGTGGTTTCAATATTATCCATAAAGATGATTGCAAGGATACCGGATAAAGATGATCCCATTGGCAGCCCTTTATTTGAAGAAAAATGCTGGTGAAGGGAATGACGCAAAGGGAAGAGATAAAACAGAAAATGCTACATTTGCAAAAGGAAATTCCTGCGGTAGAAAATCAAATTATGTGTCTGATCCAGGACGCACAAGAGGTCAGAAAATCCGTTGGTAATCAAAGTGACAAGAATCATGCAGCAATTTCTGTCAAAGATGGAAAAATTAGCTTGATGCAAACTTAGTGAGATTAATCCAAATTACGGATGCAATGATATCAACATTTTAGATGATTTACGAGCCTTTTACGATGTCGCGTTCAAGTAGCAATGAACGGAAGAAGCTATGAATTAAAGGACGTTCTGGCCAGCCGATGAATTTCGTTCGAATTTTTCTTGAATCACAGGTTCGAATCAAAAGGAATCTCGAAGTTTCGCATGTCCCTCTTTGATTTGCTTTCAACAAAAAAGCTGTCAGTGTGGTTGTTGGGTGGCAAATGATACAGAAATGTTAGAACTTCTAGGATATAGTAAAGCTAGGTCAAATGGACATTTGTAATCGTATCAGAAGCCACTTGCATACAAAATTGAATTTTTCTTAAAAAAATTTACCTTTTGCTTGTTGTCAACATTTATCCCATCGATCGATTTATATAGAAAACGCATATTTTTGCAGAGATATTCTTGCAGAGTTGGAAGTGAGTCGTGGGTCATGGGTCAGGTGGGTCACAAAATCGCGTGGGTCACGTGGGTCATGTTTTTCCGAAAAGTTGGTGGGTCAGGTGGGTCATGGGTCACATTTAGCGTAGGTCAGACTTCGTTGACCCACTTCCAGCCAGTTTGACCCATGATAGATTTGACAATCTCAAATGCTGTAGACTTCATTTATTCGTATTCTTATCATTCATGAAAAATTATTGAGTCAGTGTCACTGAAAGGGGTGATGGATGCACACAGTAAAAATATGCAACACCTTTGACTTCACAAACCTCATACAGTTTCGAAAAGGGGCGAAATTCACACAAATTAAAGGCTCAAAAACAATTGCTGCTGTCTACAGAGAGATGCTGGCTGGTGGAGAAAAGTTGTTTCAATACAATTGTGTATGTTCGATTCTCAGTCGCTATGTCTGACGATACCCAATGATAGGTGACCTTGATTTCAGAGATACAGCTACTGAAGAAGTCAGGTATTCAGAGGTATTATTAATCTTGAAAATCTTCTTGCAATGCCAGCTGACCTTCGTTTTGTTTGTTTCGTTTGACTATGTTGGTCTTTCGTAGAAAATATCCTCTGGTAGAGATTAGAATGGTAAATCTCTGGCAAAGATTGATCAGAGCCTAAATATTTTCGAAATTTGTAATTGATAAAAATATCTTGATAATCAGGGCCGACCAAATATGCATTAACAAGTGATCGTTTTATGCGCACAAAAATGCGCTTGAAAAAGCAATTTTATGCAATGAAAACTGTATTTATGCAACATCATTCTGATTATAGAAATAGCTACAATGTGGTAAGAAATGTAGGCCTGCATAAATGATGAACAATCTGTCAGCACTTTGAGTTCATTCCTAATAGACATTGCATGCGGATGTTTTCCTTAGTCATACTAGTGCGATTGCTCCTCATAAGTGCCTTGTATTCTGAAAAAGTCTATCAACGTCAAAAAAGGTAACCGGATATCACGACAATAGCAATTGTTCTTCCAATGAATATCCTTCAATTCCCTCTCAACCAGCTTCTTGAATCCTGTGTTCTTTTGAAGAACGTGCTTCAGCTTTGTCCTTACATTCGCATCTAAGTCATCGCTGATACCATCGATCAGTTGTTTGACTTGAGACGGATTGCACTTACGGTCTTGAAGCTGCTTCAGACAACGAGGAATAGAGCCATATTTAGAGGAAATGTCTACGATACCTCTTGCAATCTCGGTGTCCGATTTTTCGATTAGCTCCTTCAGCAGGGCAACAATTGCTGTAAATCATCCTCCAAGTCAATAATTTTTTTCAGGGTCTGATAATTGATGAGGTAGTATTCCACTGCTTCTATCCATGTGCCCCAGCGGGTGGTTATCGGAGAGGGTGGCAGTGACATGTGAGCTTCTTCCAGCTTGCAACAACGTGAAGGTGCTTTTCTAAACACCTTCTTGGTCAATGATATCAGTTCATTAACTTTTGGATATAGTCCAATTACCATATCAGCAACTCTATGGAGGTTGTGCGCCAAACAAATGACGTGTATCATCTTCGGCATAAAACTACCATTGCTGTAGCCGCTTTCAACATGTATGAAGCGGTATGAAAAAGACAGAAAGGAGACAGATAGGTGTCAACGCAGGAAACGAGACACAATTTGTTCATAATATCTCTTGTTTTTTTTAATAAATCATCTATATTATGTATTTTTAATAACTTATTTTCGTGACATACATTTTTATGCAATTAAAGCTGAAATATGCATTTTTATGCATTATGCATATTTGGTCGGCCCTGTTGATAATATACATGCTTCATATCTGAAGTATTTAGACGATCAATCTACTTTCGCATCGTACATGTTCCATGCATCTCATTGCTCATTCGATGCATGATAATCTGAAATACGCTAATTCATACGACGGTCATTGATATAGACTTATCCCTTTCACACAAGCTTATTACGGCACAGCTCTGTGAGGAGATATTTCTTGACACTTCGTATCAATACAAAGTTTCGTTTTGATATCTGATTTGGCATCAATAAAAAAAAGAATATTTACATGATGTCGCTAGTGATTGCTATCACAACGTACTCGCACATGTCGCGCCACTCATATATACAGTATATATGTATATATATATATATATACATATATAATGAAATTAAAATTGAAAACACGACTTTTACTTATAAGCATAAGCGCTTTCTTTTCTTCAGATGCTTTATAAGTAATGAGATTTAGATAACATGCTATTTACAAAATTTGAAATATACATCGTAATGGTTAGAGGATAATTTGGTAAAACTATCATAGATAGAAAGATATCATTAACAAAGATATGCCCGAGGGCATATCTATGTTAATGATACCGAGATATCAATGATAGATTTGCCAAATTATCCTCTTAGCAATTTAGAGAATGTCTGTCTTATTTATATGCATTTGTAAGAATTACCTAGGGATTTCTTACAATCTAATAACTGACCCTAGAAATTTTATTTATGGTATTCAAACTTCGTTTGCAATGATTCCATTTGAGATCATATCAGTCATATTGAAACATGTCTCTAACGAATTGTTTGATTATGAAGATTTTAACACACTTGACGAATTTTTGGCGAATTACGATTTTTCAACGAATACAACTTCAACAACTCTAAATCTGAACACCATAGTCCAACAGCAGCAATCATCCTCAATATTTACACTGCTCAAGTTAGAAAATGAACAATCTAGGACATCACGAAATGAATTACCATCCTCCATCTCTGATATTGATTTAAGAATAGAAAAACAAACTCCACAAAAAACATTAAGCAATGCTAAATGGGCATGTGGAACCTTCAACCAGTGGGTCCGAGAACGAAACGAACACATTTTGGCAAGTAATTCAGAAGCCTTGATGTTTCTATCTTAGAATGGACATTCGTCTCTCAAAGATATAACAAAAGCCAATCTTAATTTGGCATTGAAGTTTTTTGTGTTTGAAGTGCGAAAAAGAAATGGTTTGAAGTATCCTAGCGAGTCTTTAAGACAACTTATTAACGGTATAAATTATTGGCTTCGCAAAAAAGAAAAGAAAAACTGGAATATTTTTACGGACTCCGACTTTGAAGATGCTCGAAACGCGCTAGATGGCGCCATGAAGGAGACCGCTAAGGAAGGAAACGATGAACAGCCGAAAAGAGCGGTATCTATAACAGAAGAACAGGAGGAAGATCTATGGAACAGATTTTATCTTGGGGACGATAATCCGAAGAAGCTGAATCGCACTTTGCTTTATTTGCTTTCAAAGCATTGTGGATTAAGAGGAGGAGCTGAATTACGACAATTATCATACGGAGAAAATGGCAATCTAAATCTTGTTCAGTACAAAACAAACATTGAAATCTTGGAGTATTATGAAAACACATCAAAAACCAACAATCATGGCCTAAAGCATCATCACATCGAACCAAAATCTGTGAGAATCTGGCCGTCAGAAAATGCCAATCGTTGTGTGATAAGACTTTATAAGAAAATGATAAATCTCAGACCAGCTATATGCAATACACAAGCTTTATTTCTGCAACCACATCCGCACCACACAGCTACCAAATGGTATGATACCATACCCGTGGGTCACAATACATTGTCTTTGACTATTCGATCACTCATGGAAGCGGCTGGATTTGACGGAAATTACACCAACCAAAGTGGAAGACGAACAGCAGTTACAAGAATTATTGAGAAAACAGGAGACAAGAAACTAGCTAAGAAAATATCCGGCCATCGTAGTGAATGTATTGATGTATACGATGAGGTATCGGACAAAAGAATGCGATTAGCTTCGAATGTGTTATCTAATCAAGTGAATAACTCAAACATAGAATGCAACAACACAATAACAACAATTACGGATACTGTAACAACGAATACTGTTGAACAATCTGTCGGTGGACCCACCACTTTGAATGATCTAAAAGATTTCTGCAAAGAATTGAAAATTGCTCCAAAAAGAATAAGTGTACATAACTCTGATGGCTCATCTCTTGAGATGAACTTTTGATTTATGATATTAAAGATGATTTGTTTTCTGCATGGACTTCTAAATAAAAGGCTAAAAATAAACAGGTAGACTAAGTTGAATTAAATCATACGATCACAGTCGAATTATTTAGAAGTCCATCGTTTATGTTATTTCATCTTATTAAGATGAATTGTTCATCTTATAATTGTAGCCTACTCCTGGATATCGTTGACCTGCACATGTTAAAAAATCTAGGAAGCGGTGAGTAACGATTTAAATTCATGTAAAAATAGCGATGATATTATTATAGTATTATAATTATATAGATTATTAAATATAAAATTATAAAATTATATACTATTATAACATTATAGATATAATATTATTATCGCTATTTTTTACATGCATTTAATAGGCCTATATCGTTACTCATTGATTCCTAGATTTCTTAACATGTGCAGTGCAATGATATCTAGGAGTGCAATTACTGCTATTTTGCGTGCATATTCATGTCTTTGGTAAATATATTTCTTAAAGTTAAGATATTCTTACAAAAAAAGAAAATATGTTTAATAGGATATTTACATGGGAAATAAGACAGACATTCTCTAAATAAAGTTAGTCATTAGAAATAACATGGAAATTTGGAACATATCTTCAAAGTCATAGGATTATGTACACCATAGATTTCTGTTGAGGGTAAGATTAACTAAGGTTAATCTTGTTAAGGGTAAGTATTTTTTAACTAAACAAAAGTATCCCAAAAAATTAATATTAAAAGGAATTGACAAGGCCTTGCAATTTGATCGATCTCAACTTTTAACTGAGCAACAAAATTTAAAAGCCAACAATGACAATCAATCTCTTATTCCTTTTGTCATGTCATGACAAATAATCCAAAAAATCCAAATAGTTCCCCAACAATCCATTCTTTGAATTCAATGCTAAAAGAAGATGAACGAACCAAAGACATATTCCAAAACTCAAAATTCATTATAAGTAAACGACAACCAAAAAGTCTCAAGAGAATTTTATGCAGTTCTAAACTAACAACAAACAAAATATTTTCTGTAAAGAAATGTGAAGATCCTAGATGTGACACTTATAGTTATTTGAGGGAAGGATCTATGTATAATTTCAATGGAAAGATTTTTACCATAACATATGACATGTCATGCTCAACACAAAATATTATCTACGTAATAACATGACACGGATGCAACCAATATTACATTGGCGAAACTAAAAATACAATAAGGTGCAGAACAAGAATTCACAAACAACAGATTAACAACCCTAATTATAGACAGATAAGTTTAAGTGAACATTTAGATGTATGTGGACGAAAATCTTTTTCTATTTTCCCTTTTTAAAAGATGTTTTCTGATTGTGATGTAGAGAGAAAAAACAAAGAAAGATATTTCATAGAATCCTTTGATCCATCACTCAATTTGACCTAATTATCTTACCCTCAACAGAAATCTATGGTGTACATAATCCTATGACTTTGAAGATATGTTCCAAATTTCCATGTTATTTCTAATGACTAACTTTATTTTAACGATTTGTTTTTATGATTTTAACGAAGTTTGAATACCATAAATAAAATTTCTAGGGTCAGTTATTAGATTGTAAGAAATCCCTAGGTAATTCTTACAAATGCATATAAATAAGACAGACATTCTCTAAATTGCTAAGAGGATAATTTGGCAAATCTATCATTGATATCTCGGTATCATTAACATAGATATGCCCTCGGGCATATCTTTGTTAATGATATCTTTCTATCTATGATAGTTTTACCAAATTATTCTCTAACCATTACGATGTATATTTCAAATTTTGTAAATAGCATGTTATCTAAATCTCATTACTTATAAAGCATCTGAAGAAAAGAAAGCGCTTATGCTTATAAGTAAAAGTCGTGTTTTCAATTTTAATTTCATTATATTTTTCTCCGGTTGCTGAGCATAGTTATTAATATTTTTCTTGTTATATATATATATATATATATATATACATGTATAATATCAGTTCATCTATATGTACATGGCAAGCTAATTAATGAATTATAATCTTGTCATCGTGCAATTTTCTATTCACGCGTTACGTGCATGTTTATTCCATTTGCTTTTGAATGAATGTCATTCTTGCATCAAATATACAACCTTCTACTTAAATCTAACATTAGTGGAAGTAAATGAATTTTAAATCGATTGTCATCAGAAGCAACAAAATATTAGTTTGACGATTTTTCGAGGATAATTTTCACACATGTGGTATATAGCACAATTAATGCATGCATAAAGTTCTACTGCAGTCTTAGTTTTTTAACTTCATTTGATCAAGAAATGTAAAATTTGAAATTTAGTCTGTTGGGCCCTCAACTTAACTAATCATCTCTTTATGAGTTAAATAGGTAGCCCTAAAAAGGATAGTCAAGAATTATAGCAGGAAACAGAATCGTTTAACTTTTGTTATAACCTTAGGCATTTGTGGTGCATGAACTTTGATTATAAGATAACTTTGATGAGGTTGCATGTGCATTTATCATGTGATAAGTGATCTGATGCACTTAAATCTTCATAACAAATATTAACAACAATTTTGATACTACGAGGCCTCTACATGTACCTAGATAGACTCAGAATCTTGAATGAAAATGAAACTTAAGATGATACCAGAAAAGGAAATTGCACTCACATCATTCACCCTTGCAGCATGTAGGTCAAGAGGGTCAAAGATGTGGTGGGTCAGGTGGGTCGTGGGTCAGGGTACCTTGTAGGTAAGGTGGGTCTTGGGTCATGTTTTCGTGAAAAGTCGGTGGGTCAGGCGGGTCGTGGGTCACATATGCCGTGGGTCAGGTGGGTCATGGGTCAAGTTTCGTTGACCCACTTCCAACTCTGTATTCTTGTCACATCATGCCATGACAATGGCTATTGCAAACGAAACAGTGAAATTAGAGGAACTGACCACCGTCGCGAAAATTTCAGCGTGAACCCATCTTGCATGTCTATGATATTTGTCAAGATGCTTTTCCAAGAATGCAAATTCAAAGGTTTGAATATGCTTAGTAATACATGATGCCGCTTTCCCAGTAGGTATGGACTCACAATGCATCTTCTTATGCTTGCTACAGAGAAGTTATCTGATCGATTTATTCGCTCACAGTTCACATAATTTTATGCGTTTTTATTCACCGATTCCAAAAATGTGTGTCACCTTTTCATATAATCAAATAAAACCATAAAATAATAATAACCAAAACCACCTACCATGCTGCAATTAACGCTTTGATTGTATACTCGTAAGTGATAGATAAATGATGCAATATGTATAACAGACACTAACTCCTTCAACAATGAAAGTCCTAATGATAACAACTGTCGAAAAATCCGAAATGAATATGACAGAAGAAATCAGTTTCTAGAATGGAAATTTAATCATAGGAGTTTTACGACAGATTAAGCAAAGAAATAATACAAAAGTTATAATTATATATAGAAAGCAGATTATGATCATTCGGTTTGGAAATAGTGATAGAGAATGCGTGTGTGTGTTTCAGATTTAGACTTAAATAAGATATGTCAATACAGTATTGAGGCTTATGAACAGTGCAACCATTACACAAACACTATTTTCGACTTTTAAAATCAACCCACTTCCTTATTGATAGGTTAAGAAATCGCCGCATACCTATTGCGAATTCATTTCGGGTTGATTCTAAAAAACTAAAGAAACAAGGTTCTATTTTTAGGTTATGAATTCATGCTGCCTAGAAATTTTTTACGACGCTTATGTTTTGTTGATTTCATTGGTACATAATTTGCATGCATCTATAAATTTCATCTGTATCTGTGCAAATTTACTGTATGCACATATATAATATGCACTCATTATAGAACGTTGAATAAATGCGTTGTAAACGTTGGAAATTAAAACTGTATCGGGTTTGTAACTAAATGTTTCAGAACAACATCGTTGTGCACTGGAGAAGTTTGCATGATTGCTCAGTTATTGAAATATGAATTTGTAAGTAGTATGTATATATGATATTTCAGAGTATGGAATATACGCAATATATACGTAGAATTATCTACGTGATACTAGTCATCACAGCGATTTAGAAAGCATCTGATCATTTATTAGCACAATTATTCGACCATATCACCTCAATGGGCAAAATACAGAAGTTCCACACCAATTTAAAGCCTCTAATTCTAATCAATAAAAGTGAAAAAGCAAAATGTCAACAAATGAAGTCGTAATTTGTTTCTTGTGGCTCCTGTGGTTAAAATATTTGGTCTACAAACCATAAATAGTTACCACACAGAGAAAGTCAAAAAAAGTTAGGAGAAGTCGGCAATTTTCAACAACTGTTCGTTCAGGCGTGAGATTAAAAAAACGAAAGGTCATGACACCCCTGAGGCAAGTAGGATGAAAGTCATCCATATCGAATGAGGTTCAACACAAAGGATTCTGAAGTATGGGTACATTCTTCCGGCTGTATATGCAATGCACACATCCGTATATAACACAGAGAAGGACTCCTATGCGTTGCGTTATCCAACACCTAGTCAAGGAATATGTTTTTGTGGTGCATAATCAATTGTTTAAATTTAATAAAAAAAGTGCAATGCATGGAACTAAATATTTGCATACAAGCACAGCAAGAAACAAGCAAACCTAACAAAATCGGGAAAATCTGGCTGTCAAATTTCTCTTGTCAATAGTCAACAAATATTTTCAGGTTTATGGGCGGGGAAATTTGGATCCCCTTCTCTCAGTATCTGCTCACCGATCTCTTAAATTGCCTTTTAAAGACAACGAACAGTTTAAGGGCGAAAATGCAGACAAGACGGTGAAAAGTAAGGTCGCCTGTCTGCCTAAATATATTTTGCAGTCATTTTCACATTGTCCACTTTCTGGCACACTGAGACAGTCGAAGGTCAAGAAAGTCAATTCCTTTGAGATTACAATCATGGTGTCTGCAACAATTCACAAACCTTTAAATTGGGTTCAATTGTTGAATGGCTTCCGAGTAGATAGAAATAAGTACTCTTTAAATATCGTCCATATTGCCAGGACCTCGCCTGTTGTCTATGTGACATATGCTGCAAGAATGATCACTGAAAATATAAAATTTCTTTCATACAATGTACAATGACATCGAATACTGATACTGGGGCTGTCTACTAACTAAAATTCTACCGGTAGAATATTCAGTCGGTTTCAGTGGCATTATACCGTCATTCATTAGCTCTGCTAAACATGCTGCCAACAGAGTTTTAGTTAGTGAAAAGCAGAGTAACACGGATAAGATTAGACTGTCAGAATATCAGACGCTTATTGACAAAAACTATTTGCATCAACATTAAGTTTGAATAATGAATACATGCATGTTTTAGAAAAAGGTTTCATTCAATATATGGGTTCAACAAGAATGAGAGGAGGATGTGAATTATATTCAGTCTGTTATCAATTCAATGAATAAGGCAAGCCAGCAGATTCACTATGTTTCGATAATGATTGAGTTGAAATTACAGGTTATTATATATATTTATGTATATAGTCATAAGCTTATATACAAAAGTCCATCGAAAATCTTCTTATTCCGGAAATATTTTGCATTTCAACAGCAATCATCCAATCACACCTAAATGAAATTTCACACTTACCCTTTTCAATCGAATTGAAACACATTGCAATAACGAACCTGATCACAAATAGGAAAGAAACTACCTTTTCAAATTATTTCAAATCAACGGATATCACAAGCAATTTTAACAGAAGACGATCAACAACCAACAGCGATAAAATGATTCAAGATTTTCTCAAGGAACCAATTGAGAATAATAAATATTGGAGATCTGTCCCATATATTCATGGTGTATCAGAATTACTCAGTAAAAAGTTTTCAAAATATCATATCACCGTTGTACACAAACCAACATATACTCTGCAATCTTCATTAGTAAAGAAAACAACAAAAGCTTAAATACAGTCCGTTTCATAAAAAGTGGATCATCCTAAAATTTGACTAAATAAAACATAAGTATGATACAAAAAGCATTTTTCATGTTATTTCATGTCCCTAATATATTTAAATGTCCTTATATAATCTGATAAGCTATGATACAGTAACGGTTCTTAAGAAGCTAATATTTTGTGGCCCTATCCTTATTGTCAATGACATTACCAATTCGTCTAGGCATTGATTCGATGATATCGTTGATTTTTGACTGATCTAACTTTCTCCACTCTCTTTTTAACAGTGACGTAAGTTGTGATACGCCATCTGTAGGTAGCAGTGAACGACGAACGTTACGTTTTAGAATACTCCATACATTTTCTATGGGATTCAGATCAGGAGAACGAGCTGGCTAAGATAATGTCCTAAGCCCTAATTGAGACTTGCATAAGTTGACTCTACTGCTCCTGTGACACGTAGCATTATTATCCATAAATAACCAAGTCAATGGATCTCCAAGTTGATCTGTCATTTGGCCAATGTTCATTCGTAAAACATTCACATAGCGTTCAGAATTCATGGTTCCTTGGTGTATGTGAAGTTCAGAGCGGCCATTGGTCCAAATGCCAGACCAAATCAGTAGAGTCGCACCACCTTGTACCCGGTGACGATGTAAATGTCTCGGAATTTCCTGATCAGATTTTATCCATAATCTCAATCGACCATCACTATGCTTCAGACGGACTGATGCCTCATCAGACCAGACAACCCGATCCCATTGATTTCGCCAGTGACAATGACTCATTGCCCATCTGAGACGTCTTTTTGTATGCTGATCTGATAATTCGATCTAAGAGGGCCTCTTACAGCTCTTGAAATTCGACTCAATAAGTCTTCTACGAATAGTGGACTTAGAAATAGACGAGTCTAGTGCAGCCATCTCAGTTAACGAGAGACTTGGATCAACTTTAACAAATCTCAAAATTAGGCGGTCTCTACGTTTGGATGTTTTGCGTGGACGGCCAGAGCCCTCTTTACGACAGAGTCGAAAATCATCATTATGCCATCGATGCACATTTGTGTAAGGGACATTTAGTCTCTTGCTTGTAGCTCGCAAAGAAAACCCTAGTTCTAGCAAGGCTGACACTTTGCCTTTTGTGAATGCGATCTCGTTATTGTTCATTTGTGCTTTGTATTGTTTTCAACCGGTAAGAGATAGATTTCTAGCTGAAAGCATTCAGGAGTGCTGCCAACACCACCGCAATGAAGTCAGGAAGGTGTGGAACATGAATTCCAGTTAATCACATGTAGCAGTTACATTATTGTTGATGAATAATGGTGCTATACTTGCTCTGATTGACCAATTTTCTTTATTTTTGTTTTGCTTGATAGCTTTTGGCTTGTAGAACAACATATTACATAGCAAAGGAAACAAATGTAATTTCATAAGAGTGAGGTATGATTTTGTGTAACATTGCTAAATGAAGATCAAATTATCTACTACTTTTTTATCTATAACAGGAAAACAACTCAATATTCATACTTGAAATTTCCAACAATGATATTAGTAAGCACAACTGACATATCTTCCAAATTTCAGAGAAATTCGTTCAAATTTGGCGGAGTTAGACAAAGTTGAAGTTAAGGCGATGTTTAAGGGTGATCCATTTTTTATGAAACAATCTGTACCTACGGAAAGAAGAAATTCTATATACAAAGTTCCATGTAGCAATTGCACAACCACTTACTATGGACAAACAAGCAAACCATTACAAGCACGTATACATGAGCATCAATAATGGCTGTCAGAAGATTTGACCCAAAATCTCAAAAATCAACTTATACACATGAAGAAAACCACCAATTTCTATGGAACTCAACTGATCCCATCAAATTGGATCAGTAAAACAACAGCGTGAATTCATTGAAGCTTGGTTCTCAGGCAATGACTCTATAAACCGCCATATAGAAATCGACAACATATACCATTCCTTAAAAGTCTAAGATCACTCTGACAACTTAAATTTCAAATATTAAAGATTATAGAATTTTCATATGACAGCTTTCTGAGAAATTTATGTATGCCGGATGATAAGTCTGAGTTAGACTATGAAAATTTGCATTAAACTTTTCATAAAGTTCGTAATATGTATTGAAGCTTTTTCCTGAAAAATTCTCATTTTATTCATGTATATATATTTACATATATATTCCTAATCTTTCGTCAGTCAATATCAAAATTCAGTTGATTATCAATTTGAAAATGGTCTACCCTCGTTTTGTCAATTATTTAATTGATCAATTGAATGAAGACATTAATTTAATTAAATGGAAAATGAAGACAATAAATAAAGTACAAATAAAGAAAATGCATTATTAAATAATAAATGTACACGCAAAATTAATAGATAAATGAGAAAATATATATTATGAAAGTCAAAAACTAAATACAGCGAATGAATGCACATAAAAGTAGCATGGTAAGTACTAAATGAAATTACAGTAATTGATGAGATCTCAGGCAATAACATCGATCAATAGCACATGATAATTGATCTTTTTGAACAATTATATTCATTTGATTTTCTACTTATAATTGACTACTTTTGTGTGAATTGTTTCATTATATGTTGACTTTATCCCATTTGCGCCAGAATTATTTTTGCTTTAGTTTTCTTTTTTCATCAATATACAGGTTGTTAACAAATTACGCCCGATTTCAGAAAGAAGCAAATTCTACTGAAGATCCCAAACATCACTATCTCTGGATGCCTAGCTCAATAAATATATCTGACAATCTAGATATTAAAGGTTGAGACTCGGAGTAACCATAGAGACATATCATAGTTATTTTTATTTTCTAAATTTCATTTGAATTTTCATCCTTTGATGCAATAAATATGTTCTTTAGTTTGCGAACCTTATGTACTTTACTTAGTATATCGAACTTCAGTTCTGCGGTTTATTGTATGAGCAATAATAGGCCTAATGCAGCTGAAGCACGGTTGTACAAAAAATAAATCCGCGAAGTACGAAGACGCAACATTAAATTCTATGGTGGAGAAATTTGAAGAGATGACTGAGCTAAGACGTACAGCTAAGACTGAGGTGATCAGAGGTCAGATTTGTAAAAATCTAGCCCACAGAAGTCCGCTTGACGCCTATCTCAAGTATTCGGCAACAGTCATGCAAGCGTCTTCACAAATCTGAAGAGAAGAAAATTGAAGGCCTACATTCCGCGCTAGAATAATGCATTGTATGATGGCGACTCAGAAAAGCGAATGGTATTCTCCGAGTTGTTTTGGAACATTGTCGAAGCTGGTGGCAGAAATCTAAATCACGTCTGGTGGTGAGGTGAATCATTTTTCAAGCTTAATAACGGGTAAATCAACCGCCACGATTGTGTTTTTTGGGATTCAGACAACCCTAGCGTTACACCTGACAAATCTGTTAGCAGTTTGCCTTGTGCAACTGTCTGGGATGCCATTTCTTCTTGCGGGATAATCGGGCCCTAATTTTTTCTGAGGATAGCATTACCGGCGAGTCTTTTCTGAAAACGATGCAGTCATTCCTCTGGACATCAGTCAGCAGGGAAGAATCAGCATCATCAGCCGTGTTACTTCGAAGATGGGGCGCCACCGCACTACAGCAGAATGGTGGAAGAATAACTGGACTTTCAATTTACAAGCATGTGGATTGGGAGACGTGGTTCGGTAGAATGGCCAGCCCGTTCCTCGGATTTGACACCTCCAGATTTTTTCCTGTGGGGAGTTATCAAGGACTTTGTATATGTCGAAAAGCCACACAATATTCGATATCTAAGACAATCAATTGATAAACAAATCGTACAAGCAATTGAGAGAATGTTTGTGACAGTTGATTTGGAACTGTGCGAAAAAGTTTGTCGAATAGTTTCCGAAAGGCAACAAAGGTGTTTTCAACACAACGGCGAGCAGTTTTCAAATTTAGATAAGCAAGTGCGCTCTTATTAACTTTAATGACTTCCATGACTGCATTGTGCTCCTGTAATGTTCCGATACGTTTGAAACACAACTTTAAAACAAAATCGGACGCAATTTTGTTAACACCCTGTATATTCACTCAAGTGCATAGAAGTCGACCTATGGCATTTGTTCTCCACTTTTGCTAGAGCAACATTGATATGTGATGCTGTTCACGACGGAACAGTGGGCACATACATTATTATTATGTTAATTATTTATCTCTCTGATTTTGATATACATTTTCATGCATATGAATCATGTACAAACTTAGAAATTAAAAGTGTTTTATAAACCTAGTTTCAATGCTTAATTCAAATAGATTCCTTATAGACTGCCACAATCAGGCCTGGCAAATGGTTATTTATGTCACTGAATCTAGGTGAAAAAGCATTCCTTCTCCGTTTTGCAACTCCATGCTTTGGGCCTTCATCGGAAATTTTTTGCAGCTTTATCATCAATCTCATGAAATCAAGTTGACTGATTGGATGACCTTGTGCCACGGAAGTTTTGAAAGTCGCTAATTGTAGCATGTGAATGCAGTCAATCCATGGCGTCCTATACCATTTTTTACCTACAATGAAAAGTTGAAGATTAGACAAGTAGCCATCCAGCAAATCAACACCGCCCATGTGACGATTGTATGTGTCAATGATGGACAGCTGATCGATGACAATTTTTTCAGCTTTTGCTCATCAGTTCGCTTGCAATATCGGAATGCACTTCGCATAATTGCTTGCAATCGTCACTGGTGCTTGATTGTCATTGGATCGTACAACACAAAGATCTTCTGCTGAACATGCCATGACGCTCTTTTTTCTGTTTCAACGTTGTTTTGCAATTTCAACGCTCTTTTTTCTGTTCCTTTTACACTCGGAAATGAAGAATTTTGGGTTCGATTACTTCGGGAATTTCCGATTGCTCTTTTGGATTTACTATTTTACTAACACAAGAAGCTAACACCACAGGTTGTCAAATAGTAGAACATGGTCCTTTGAGTTGGAAATATGTTGCATACAGTTTCTGACAACATGAGTCCCAAGGGGAACATCGGACATATTTCCAGCTTTTCAGCCATTCGGAAAAATGTATTGGCGTGCTATCATCCGCCGCCACTGCCCAGTTTTGAAATCCAAATCACATGGGTTTCTTTTTATGATGAATTTTACATCTATAGTGGCATCTATATATGGTGACATCTAATATGGAACAATCTGCTCGTTAATGGATGAACATTTAGAGTTTATGCCGGATGGCTTCAGTTGTTCATTGACAAGATCAATCAAAGGAAGTAGTTTGGCCCGCCAATCATTTAAACAAAAATCGTTGTTGTCAACGACATGAAGAAAAAACATTAATTGCTCAATTTTGTTAAGAGAAATAAGCTGGCAAATAGGTAAGAGGACAGTCTTTCAACATCAACTAAATTTTTGTCAACGGAATAAACTCTATTCTCCTGGCAATTGAATAGATAAAGTGTCTTTTATGCTCTAAATTATAATTATAACAGATTCCTAGAAATGGTGAATGGGACGTCTGCTTCAAATGTTGGAAATATTTGAATCTGACATCTAAAAATAGTGGTAATGCACAATGTTCCCTTTGAGAGCAGCGAACTGATTTTTTTCATGTAGATATTACTGGTGTTAGCTGAAATAAAAGCCACTACAAGCCTAAAATTTTAACTTAGTGATTGACAATATCATAAGAGGAAAATAATATTTGTCCATCAACCGTTGTATTAAAAAATTTGGGATTTTGTGAATGCACTATTTAGCCATAAAAATGAAGAAGTGAACGTTGACAATTTTGTCTACCTTAATAGATCTGAAACTGCTCGTAATCGTTTTTAGACATTATACAAAGGAAAGAGAACAATTATTACCACAGACACATTCTATCACATGCAACTTTTAGAGGATAAACAATTATGTTCCGTCATTTAATGTGTTTGAAGATTCAATGCAATACTTCTGAGTGATCGAATTTTCATGGATTTCTAGTTTTTGTGGAAACTGTAGAATATTTTTTAGTGTTGGGGTAAGTTTTTACCCTTTTTTATTAAGGATAGGGGAATATTTTCATGAATGAATGAAATGTAATATTCAAAGTAATCATCTTTGAATGACTATTCAATAGCTCTTCTGTAAAAGTTTCGATGACAAAATGAGCTCTCACACTTGCATAAGTCTGTAGTTCTTCGAATAGTAGTGACTCCTTCCTTGACGACGTGGTTCCCCGATTAACCAAAATCTATGGCACTCCTATAGGAAACGTCCTACGGAATTATTGTAATTTTCCTATAGCGGGTAGTGCTATTGCTATGGAACTCCATTCTATGGCACTGTGGGAAAGTTTTGTCCCATTGAATTTTGGGGAACTTTGATCCGATTGCCTCTGGTACTAATTTGTCCCATAGACTTGTGGGAAATCCTGTTCTATCGAATTTCGGGAAATCCTGTCCTATTGATCTTCTGGAAATCCTGTCCCATAGAATTTAGGGAAATTCAGCGTGCATGGCAGCTCCTATTGCTACAGCGTGTCTAACCCTCTCCGCGATATACTGACGCTTTATGTGATCATGATTGTAAAGAATAATCAGTTTAGTTTAGCAATAGTGATAATGTCAATATAAAGACAACAACATGCATGAGGTATTTGCACTTTTTACTTTCGATCCCCTTGACATGTCGGTGAAAGTCTGGCCCAGATTTCAAAAAAATAGTTTGAGAATCAATCACACTTTGGAGCATTATTTTTTTTACTAATTTCATGATCATTCACAAAACGCCATTAATTCAAAAAACAGCCAATGATTTTTAATATTTTCTCTTTTTAGTCTTTTGAACACTTGCTTCGATGAAAAGTTTCTCAGAAATCATTCTCCATATTTCTTTCTCTTCCATTGGGAAATGTAGTTGAAATTGATCTGCAACAAACGGGAAATAAATGATAAATATGCGATAAATGATAAGTTGATTCTGCATATAGGCAGATGAACTTCATTTAAGTGAAAAATGATGCAAAATATTGCAATTGAAGAATATTTGATAATTGCTATGTTTCTTGTATTGGAGATTTATATTATTTATATAGGATTATAGCATAATAAAGCAATTGCGCCCCGCTGTGATCTTGCAGATGAAAAATACGCCAGAAGTTTCATTTTACTTGCTTATTGTCACAACCGCGTTTCGTCTGCTCTCAGTAGGTGTGACACGCAGAATGAATCAAAGTGATTGAAACATGATTCCTGCTAGAATATCGATCAAACAATGGTCCTTTCTTTTTATTCAAGTTGTCGATGCACTACTTCTCATATTAGTAATTTTTCTGTATACGTACTTTTTAGCTACTACTTATTCATTTCGTGATTGCTTGTCCAATGACTGTCCATTGCTTGATCGATATTCTAGCAGGAATCATGTTTCAATCAGTTTGATTCATTCTGCGTGTCACACTTACTGAAATCAGACGAAACGCGCTTTTGACAATAAGCAAGTAAAATGAAACTTTATGAAACATTATATTGGTTTCCATGCATGCATGTATGCGCGTATTCAAGGTGTAAGTATGTAAAGTTATTGTCTTTTCTAACTTTTTGCAAGCATCTTGCGATGCTGGTAGAATTTTAGAATTAAAAGCACTGCTATTATTGATAAGATTTATGCTCCTAAGCTTTCACCTACTAAAACCGCATCAGATGAAACGAAAGAGGTTAAGCTTATTAGAGTGATTATCATGTTTGCATTAAAATTCAAATATGAATTTTAATTTTAATACATAATAAAATAATTTCAAAAATTATGGACAATGGATTCAAGCTTCATAGATAATTAATATACTGTAGTGGCGGTGATATTAGATTTCTGTCATTACATTTGGTCCATACATGCTTATTTAGAGAGGAACTCATCATCCTTATGAATAGATTCTCTTCTTTGTTTCTTTGAAAAGTCGGTCGAAAAATTCGGCATTGAAAACTGAAAACCTCAGTTTCATGGGAGTTGTAGTATGGGAATAACATAGAATGGGGAATCATGGCTAGTACATCAATAATACATTAGTGGATTACGCATACTTAATTACATACATGCATAAAGACAAATACAGGAAGTATCGCTTATTTACTATATTCGAAAGATGAATTCTTTCTCGTAGTTATTTCCTTCCTTCTGAGAGAATTTCAAATAAAATATTTATCTTTTTTATCATTTAAAAACTCTTAGATGCAAAGCGTCATTTTCTTATCACAAACGCTGCTTGATCTATTTCCTATCAGAACAACTAAATGTCGGAATTTACATTCCTTTATTTAAGGCGGCCGTCTAAAATTTCAACAACCAATAGTTAACTTATTTAACTGATTTACTTGTCAAGTAGCGATAAATGGCATCAACTTCCGTGATATAACAGGCCTGCAGAAGAGAGAAGAAAAGTTCCGCAATCATTTGCCGCAATCAGCAGTTTTTATATTTCTCTTTGCGCTTTGCAAGGATTATTAGCAAAAGCAAGAATGCAAATTATGCAGTGGATGAAAATTAATAGATAATCGCTGAAGATAATCGCTTGAAATATGATGAACATTTGTCGAGTGACGTCCACATCTGTGCGCCCAGCGGGATTTTGTACAGGAAATGCATAATGGAACAATGACTAAAACCCGAAATCCATTTGGTCAGACTGCATGTTGAGATGATTAGCTTATATTTGATGAATCTGGCAGGCAAGTCTGCAAAGTTTCGAGGAAATAATCCATAATGTAAACATGAGTTTCACTGTTCTATTTCAAGACGATCACTTGAGAAACCTGTGAGTTTGTACTAAGATTGCTTGCACATAGGGGTCAGACAACGTATTGGTTACATGCTGCCCATGTACCTAGCGCAATGAATGAATCACACAAGGTAGGCGTTACAGACAAGCGGGAAAGTTGTGCAGCGGCTACAAAGCTGAGTGACTAAAGAAAAGTATTGGAATGGAATCCTTGCTACCTAGACTATCTAAAGTTATTACCACATGTATTTGGGAAACATCGTCAATCTATAGAATAAAGGAAATTATACAGTGCATCTTAGTCCATTCAATTTTATTTAGACTTTAATATTCTAACTTATAGTTTGAAGTATGAGTTTAAGGCAACCGAATTGAATATTAATGACGACTTCAAGAGAATTATTTTCTTTTACGATTATGCTTGCGTGTGTGTGTATTAATTTTTCGTGTTAGAGTGCCGTGGCACACTTATTAAGGTTACTTAATTTTCAAGAATAACAGCATTATAACACATTATTACGCAGAATATTGCGCACGGTGCATCACGAATGTAATAAGCAAGTGTAGCACTACTGTAGTACAACCCTGATAAAGCGCAATAACACTTAGTTATAATCGCTAGCATTGAATAATCAGCTCGAGAAAATGAAAAATCAAACACAAATTTTCTTCAACCAATTAAGAGAAAATATTGAATTATTATTCTGTGTAACGTTTCGCTTTCTGCTTCGCTGATACAATCATAAAAATAAAGGGAACTTCAAAAATCACATTGAACGAATTGTACTAGAGTCTGATGCATGGGAGCTGCTTTCTCTTGTTCCCACAGGCCGACGAATTTCTATGTTCTTTGCTGAGGTGCATAGTTTGCCATTGAATCACTTTCTTTCATAGAAGGATTGGCACTGTATGCAATTAGCAGTTGATAGACATGTGATATAGAGACAGTCACGTGAACTCACACTCTAGATCTTATTGTGAGAGCCGATTCTCCAACATATGTCGATGTGCAACCTGTACATTCAATGAGACATATACAAAACTTTAGCAATCACACTTCAGATTTGTAAGACTGTGATCAGTATTTACAGATAGCTATCATATATACACTAATGCCATTTTTTATATATCCTCGTCAATCCATTGAAAATTGAACTTAGGTGAACTTCAAGAAATGTGAAAAAATGATGCTTTGAAGGAAAATGACATGAATGTAACACAAATTCCAAACGGCAATGCAAGAGCGATTGTCCAAAGAAAGTTATCAGACATGCCATGAAGCAAGTGAGTATATCGAGTGAGAAAGAGGTGAAAGAGAAAAGTTGTGGTCATCATTACCAAATATCAATGAATTGAGAATTCAAGAGAAATAAAAGAATATGGTACAAATGTAGCTTGCCAACTCATTGAATGTCTGTTTCCCTAATAAACCTCTATCTCATATTTTACTACCCATGTCACAACAGGAGTGTATACATGATAGCTAACTGTGTATACTGTACACAGTCCTACAAATCTGAAGTGTGATTGCTAAAGTTTTGTATATGTCTCATTGAATGTACAGGTTGCACATCGACGTATGTTGGAGAATCGGCTAGCATAATAAGATCTAGAGTGTGAGTTCACGTGACTGTCTCTATATCACATGTCTATCAACTGCTAATTGCATACAGTGTCAATCCTTCTATGAAAGTGATTCAATGGCAAACTATGCACCTCAGCAAAGAACATAGAAATTCGTCGGCCTGTGGGAACAAGAGAAAGCAGCTCCCATGTATCAGACTCTAGTACAATTCGTTCAATGTGATTTTTGAAGTTCCCTTTATTTTTATGATTGTATCAGCGAAGCAGAAAGCGAAACGTTACACAGAATAATAATTTAATATTTTCTCTTAATTGGTTGAAGAAAATCTGTGTTCGATTTCTCATTTTCTCGAGTTGATCTTTCCAACCACTTGTGAAACAGTGTAGTCAACTTGATGGCACACCTATTAAAGGTTTTGAAAGTGAAATTAAAGAACGGTTTTCTAAGTGATAACTAAAAGACCAAAAATAATTGGGCTATAATTCAATCAGATAGTAGTGTATAAATTGTTGGAACACCGAGGACTTGATAACTTACTTCATGGCTTAAAACACCGATTCGAGGATTTCACCAAACGTGGATTTCTCAGATGACGCAGCAGACTCGTTGAAAGAACCCGATTAGCCCGAACTGAAATTTAAAACATAATATGCTTGGGCCAGTTAGAAAGCTATGAAACAAGCGGAATCAAAAGATACACCCGGTATCTAATATAAGAAAAATTCTGTTCCAATTTCGATGTAACTAACTGCTGCATCATTTAAGTGATTACAGCTTATCTTCAAAACTTATAGCATAAATTTATGCGTAGGTCTTCGCTGAGAAAGGTTTACGATTTTCAAATTAACATCCTGAATAATTTAATCTAGTTAAAATATTCAAATTTATAATAATTTTTGTGCTATGATAACGCACATCGCATAGCACTTGAACGTATTGTTGAAATGGCTACTTTACACGTACGACAATTGAACGAGGAATAGATAAGACTGTCTACAGAAATCTTATATTACAGTAGTTCTAATTACTACCTCGAAAAATCTAAATAATTGCATAATTCAATAAAACAATGCGTGAATGAATTGCTGGAACAGTAAGGACTTGATGATTTGACTGATGGACTATACAAATGATACTGAACAATGATACTGAACAACTGAAGTTTCATTTGAACTTACTCCATTGGTGTGATGATTGAGACAAACCGGATAAGATGATTGATTCAGCAAACGACGGATTTTCATAAAAATACGAGACACTGAGACACGACCAAAGGATGTGATTAACAATGACTGTTGCACATGCCAAAGGCATCTGAAATTATACTGAACATGCAAAAGTTGCAATATCATTGGACAAAGTCAGATTACTGAGTCAAAACTGTCGCTGCGCGTTTGCTTCTTTTGGATAGCTTCTATGGCACTCATATTTTCCCACTTCCAGTGCAATTGGATCCAATTGACTTCGATTGAATGGTGAGGTGTGCTATGGCACTCCCATTGCGTGTCATAGAGTGCCATTGAATTTGGTTAATCGGGCAGACGTTGTTCAGCAGTTTCAGACAGTGATAGTTTGCAATATTTCTTGTTCCGTTGGGTTACCCAACGGATTAGCCAACAATCGAGATTTTATTGAAAAAATGGAAAGAGATTACCTCAACTTCGGTTATGATTGCACAGATTAAGCGTTTCATGTGTTTAGGAGAATGCCTATCAGGGGGAAACAAAACAGCGACAATCTAAATTCGAAATACCAAATATTGTGCAGTTGCAATTCTTTCTTGAAAAAAGCTCTGAATCCCTTCAAGTATATTTTTAGGGATTTTTAGTGTCTGCGTATTTCTGATGACCGACTAAAATTTTGTCAAATTTGTCCATGTGAGCATCAAACATATGTACTTTTTGAAAATCGAGAATTCTCTTGCATAATTAAGCAAATTAATCAATTCAAATTACTGATAGACCGCTGTCAAACTAATGTAAATGTGAAGTTATAAATAACGTGTTCATTCAGCCGCAAATATATCTATGTAATTATTATACGAACAATAGAAATATACCTTTGACACTACTCATAATAGCTTTTCAAGTACCAATGTCAGTTTTATGCTGCAAATAAGGGATCACACGCATAAAATTGACAGATTATCATGCCTCACAATATTTTTTATGCTTTCGTATAAGGGGAGGTGTAGTTACTGTATTTTTTCTGCTCAACAAATAGCTGAGATTCTAACAGACAATTTATGATTTGAATGCATTTCAAAATTCTCTATTTGAGCTGTATTGCACGGCAAAATAACTCCTCACCTACGACAACTGATCAAAACATGTTTCGGTCATCTAGCTGATACTCAGAAAGCCAAGTTTTTTAGAAGAAGTGAAATTTAAATTTTAAACTGTTGCTTAGATAGATGATGACTGAGCTGATAAAACTGATGCCTTATATGATCATATTCTGCTTGACCGCTTGACTTCTCAAATATCCTTTATCTCTCAACAAGGAATCACTTCAATTTTGCTGCGCAGATCTGCTTCATTTGTTGGCTGAATCACCTCTGTTGGCCGTTGACTGCTCTGTTGATTAATATCGATGAAGAATCACACGACTGCGGATAAGAAGCATACTAGTGGGAAGCATACTAGAGAAGTGGAGGAACGCGTTGTGTAATGCTGACATTTTCTAAAGTAATTGCAAAGCAATTGTAATGTAATTGAAGAAAGACGGAGTAATTTGTAATTGTAATCAATTGCATTGATAAGAGATATAATTAGTAATTGTAATAAATTACATTTCATGAGTAATTGACACAAGTCTGACTATGACAGTGCAATTTCAATCAGGCATGTGAATTGGCATGTCCGGCCTGTGTCATCCTTTGCGGTTTATGCGTTCCGAGTCACGGTCATAGTCCGTAATAAGCGGCTTTGGCCAATGAATCTGCCGTGCTATCATGACGCGATCAGGACTTAGAATGGCAGTCTTGACTTTGCAATTCTTGCACTGCATTAATTAAACTTGTGAGCATGGGATGCAGCATCCGCTTTGCTAGCTTTACTAAGAATCATAACTTACGAATTCTACGGATGCTCATAGGAATACTATAGGATGCCGTAGGAATTCTGTAGCATGAATGTATATTCCAATTTCCGTTTGCAGATGTGAGCAGCTGTCAAGTCATGATGCAGACGTTGGAAAAAAACAATGTAAAAAGTTCATGACCGTCGTGCCGGGTTGTTATGTGTTTTGGGGATGTAAAGGTGAGATTTATGATTTGATGAATGTGCAAAAAGATAAAGTCAAATGAATTTTTTCCATAGGAAAACAGCATGACGTTAGATTGGTAATCTTTCGACTGAAAGTGATGATCTTAGTTTTGCCAATGATAGCGGCAAATACTTATCATTGGAGCAAAACAGAAAACATGTTCAAACAGCTACAGAATCTGTTCTTCACATGCAAGATGTGATAGAGCATAAACGAGATCCGAGATGAAAATAAAGGATCTTCTCACGATTTCAGAAATTAAGCGGGCAATGGAATGTAGGCCTACTAAATATATACAAAGTGTTCGACATAGTGCGACTAAGTTCAAACTTTTCAAATGCCACATAATATTTGAATACTACGTCTATTCCTATTGAATATTCACACTGAAAAGCACTTTCTACGGGCGTACGCAGTTAACGCAGTTGGAACACATGCATATTGTTGGCCGAACCGATGCCAAAAGTTGCAATCGAGAATAGATACTGCTTGCGCAGGTTGTTGTCTCATGTTGGCCGAGTGGAACCATTTCATCAACCAACCTCAGAACATGGTTATGCACTGCGTCGCGCTCATGTAGCAACTGTCGAGGTTCTGAGGCCGACTCAACGACGTGGACGGACAGCGAAGTTATGCATTTTATATCGTCGAAATCAGAAAGCACTGGCGCCCATTGATCAAACTTTCCAGCAGCAGACGTCGGTCTCTTGTCACGGCGAGTTTCGTCAGATCACCGACAAGTAGCACACATAAGAAGTCGTCGAGACTACCGGGGAATATGCTGAACTAAGGTGTGTGTATATACAAGCTCTACGAGATGAAGACTTTTGCTGAAACCGATAATTAATCGAACACTTCTTTGATCTCTTTATTTGACTAGAAACTTGAGACATTTCACGTTTGATTTTCCGCCAAATTTTGATGCTAGATGATGATGCTTTAATTGCCTTCAATTTTCGAATGTTGAATTCTGTGAGCCGTGGATTCAAAAACTTAAAATGATGCTTATTTGCAATGACCAGTAGGCCAAGAACTGCTAATGCATCTTGATGAATTTATAACGAGGCAAAAGATAATATCCTGATTTTTCTAGTACATGTAATTACGAAATATCATTTTTGCATTCACTGATTCACATAACCCTGTGAAGTTGCTATATGTTGATTTTTAGACTTCATTTTTCAAACATATAGAATTATAGAAGAAAGCTCACAATTTGGAACATGACATTTTCAAAATCTGTGCAATTATAATCAATCGTATCAACATGCATTTTGCCAAATGCGAAATTTAGCCATTGTTTAGTGTAGACAAAAGAAGGTAACAATTGTATCGATCCATTTGAGAGATGTTTTACAAATCTCAGTTAGCGAATATCTGCATGTGTATTCATATCATTGCTGCTTGCTTTTTCTCTACGTTACTGCGTAGTCAATTTCAAGTAAGCAGAATATTATTAACACAGAGTTTTCGATCAACAATGGAAGACATTTTCAGGCGCTGGCGTGCCCTCGAATGTCCTACATTATCGCCCTCAAAAATTCATTTTAATGTCACATCGTGGCACAAGATATATATTTAAATATTTGTGTATGGATTATCACCATGAATTATATTTATATAGTTACATGACATTGCAAAATATAGCACGAGGTGATGCATCCGCAAGCTCCTACTACCATTGGTAGCGCGAGTATCACTGAGGGCTTTGCAGTTGAAGCAGATAAAAGTGGAAAAGTCCTAGCCAGAGACATTTACGAATCCTTTGGATGGACCTGCGTGCCCTTTGGTCTGTCAACATACGACGAATTTGGTGAGAGTGAAATAACCCTCATTGATCATATTACCACCAGATTGTTTGTCCGATCTAACACGAAAATGATTTTTGCGAAAAATGATATTTATTGTCGCCTGACTTTAATGAAGTATAACTCACGAGCTAGCTGTGCTCTCTCGCTGCACTATTGCTGATGATGCGTGCATAATTAAAATAATCCTTTTTATATTAGGATTTTCAGCTTCACAATGACTTTTATGATTAAGGAACATTTTATAAAATTGTATTTGCATTTGTTGTTTCTAAAAATCAAAAAAAAAATATAGCACGTGGAAGCCGAAAGCTTTGTCTTTAGAGGAAGGATATCGTACAACTACACCGAACGCGCTATGGTCGCCTGTTATCGAATATCAAGGTAGTGTTTGAAATGAATGATTGCAGTCCGATTTAAAGAAGACCACAATGATGCAAACGCCTTACAAAGCTATAATGCAAACTCATAAAAAGATAACAAGATAAAGAAAATTGGTTGCAGAAGCCAAAAGTATGATCGTGCTAGACTATAAAAGTTGCAATACAGAAAAGCATTCATTCAAGGGATTAACCCTGACATTGCATTCAATTGAAAAAATTAGAACACCCAAGATATCATCATTGCGGTTTGCCTTTTTAGATAGAGTCCTTGATCGCTTATATCATAGCCATCGAGTACAAATTATTATTAAATGAAAAATGAAAAATGGGAAGCAACGCATGCATTCCAAGGTCATAAATTACTTTTGGGAAGGCAAAACTGTAACACAAAACTTTTTAAACCAATAAAACCAATAGGAAAATGAAAGAAACTAGGAAAAAATAGGGTACAAGGAGCATGGTTAAAATTTCCGATCAGAAAATGCAACCGAGCTTAGATTTTCCGGTAGGAAACTGAAGCAGAGGGAGAGCGAGTACTGCAACAAGCAACACAGTCTTCCAAAATATCTTAATGACGAATGTCTTCATAAAGTTCATATCATGCAAAAAGGAAGAAATTATCAAGGAAAATATCTTGATAAGAAACGGCTTGTTCATATCTGCCTTCGTTTAGATGTGAGACGCCATTTAAGATTTTGGGAGATTGCCGAAAAACGACAGAGTTAGAATTTTGGACGTTTTGGGCTCTAGCGCCAAAACGAAGCCTCTGATGGGAAAACAGAGACCAGATTCGGATTCAGCGTGAAATTCTGCATCTGTGTGGTGAATTTGAACGCAATCGGAGAGAAAAATTTTCGCTGACGTCCCCCCCTCGGGAGAGCTAGCTTCGATCTTGGCTTCCAGTGGACGGATTTTGTCGTGCCATAGCTGGTTTGAAAGCTAAGAGTGAGACAAATTCACTGAAAGAAACGGCTTGTTCATATCTGCCTTCGTTTAGATGTGAGACGCCATTTAAGATTTTGGGAGATTGGCGAAAAACGACAGAGTTAGAATTTGGGACGTTTTGGGCTGTAGCTTCAAAACGAAGCATCGGATGGGAAAACGGATTTCAGATTTGGAATCAGCGTCAAATTCTCTATCAACATGGTGAGTTTCAAGTCAATCAGAGAGAAAAAATTTTTCTTCACAAAAGTTTTTCGAAAAAACGACAGTGTTAGAATTTTCGCGATGGCTGTTGGCTGTAGAGCCAAAACGAAGCATCGGATGGGAAAACGGAGGCCAGATTCGGATTCAGCGTCAAATTCTACATGGAAATGGTGCACTTCCAGCTCAATCGCACCTCTAGAATCGGCGATATAAGCGTTTTAAGTTTTTGGATGATGGATATTACGTCATCAGCTGATCGCCACACACTATATAAGCGGAAACCGACAGAGACTTTTCATTTAGAGGAGAGCGATTGTCAAAGGTCGGTCGTCTCTCTGAGCTCCGATGATAGCTTCGGACATTCCAAATTCCGGGTTTCTGTAAGAAACCGACTTAGAAAATTTCATTGCTGATATCAGCTAAGGCGTCAGACTTAGAGGTTAGCCAGGAGATGGCCTTCGTCTCCAGGCCATAAAAGACTCCAAAACTTTAATGGCTTGTAACTTTGCTTCTACAAGTCCGTTTGACTTGATTCAAAAAAGGTTCGGTCGCTATTGACCTGCCCTAAGTGATAGACTACTTATAAAATTTCATAAGTGGTGCTAAAAAGTTGAAAAATTTAAATTCACTAGTTTTGGAGGTTTTCTGGGGTTTTCGACCCTGCTGAAGTCAATGAAAGCATTTTTAATGATGTCTGAGCCAGTCTTCGCATGGTATAAGCGGCTTTTCACTGAAAGCGAGCAAGACCCGGAGAGTTTTGCTGTAATATTCCACTGACAGGGTGTTCCTTCGGGACGGCGGAGGATGCCGTAGTGATAAGTGTGGCAAGGGAGTGTGTCATAGTTTAGACCGAAACCGCTGGGGCAACTCATGTCTCATGTTGGGCATTTGACACAGTTCTCAACGTAGCACTTTGAACGCCAATCGGTTGAGTCTTAGCTATCTTGTCATGGGTGGCCTCTAAACATCTCCATTGCAAAACGCTGGTGAATCAAGCTCTCTACGGCTTGCTATCAAGCTGCTCAAAGTCTGTCAACCTCTTACCAACTCTACAGGTTTTCATGTCTGGCGAATACTATCATTAAGTTGAATCTGCTATCAATCAACTTGAACGTTGCAAATGAAGTTCGGTGTAATACTTCCTTTCGACGGGCGTTCCTGTTAAGGGCGGCGGTGAAACCCGTAGCTATGTATACCGCAAGGGACATTCGGCAATGGTCAATCTTGTTAAACCTCTCTGCGTCATGTTTGCAAGTGATTGCCTCTGTCTCAACGTAGTATGCATTCGCGCCAGGGCGACATTTAGCCAACTGTCGAAGGTTGCCTTGTAAACTATCCATTGCATACGTTATGAGAACCATGAGTTCTACCTGTCTCTATCAATGAGGTGAATTGATGAATGGAATGAAATAGGAGGACACTCACGCGCCACACGCAACATAACACACTTCTCTCTTCCGTAGTCTAACAAGCTCTTTACACATGGATCGCAGTCGATTGCTATCCCAGAATCATGTAAGCTATCTGAATTTTATTTAACACTATTTCATCTACCATTATCATCCATATGAAATGTTATAAGATTTACAAGTTAAACTAAGCGTGCTACTATTTCCAAATGAAAAAGTATACATGGTTAAATCATCCACTGAAGCCCCATTCAAGTAAGTCAGTATGAAAGCAAAGATAACACGAAATAAAAATTTATTGTGGCATGTATTTCAAAAGGTCTTCATCGTCAATATCGTCCCTGAGTCTGGCTTCATATAGATCACAAAAACAGTTCACTTGCTTCAATCGTTCTTCTACTACGAGCCTCACTTTGTCGATGTACTCCCACTCCGCCATAGTTCGTGGCTGGGAGTTAGGGGTGTACCATTCCCATAATTGGTGGAGGAATTTGGTACTGGTGATCTCCATCACATCATCAGTATCGTACTGCAGATACTTCCACCTCACGCCTGTTAAGTCGGGACACTCCTTCTCACATACACTCTCCTCTTCGTCATCCGCTGCTAATGACAACTTTCTAATGTTGTCGAGTCGGTATAATTTCTCCACCTTCCCCTTCGTTGGAGCGTTTGGTGCAACGAGCGCCTTTGGCGATGAGCATGGAGAAGAGAACTCCAATTTTGTGTTCGATGTTTTTGGAGGGCTTGTCATGTTGACTGTGAATAATGACTTTGAAATGTTTTCTAATTTTTAAGTATAAACAAGCAACCGATCAGAATGAACAGCCAATGAATGATGAATATGAAAGTATATATGCAAAGTGACATTCGTGTCATTTCACTCTGTCTTTGAGACGTATAATTGAAGTGTTCTCTAGCAAATTCTGTTATTATTTGAGGCGTACAAGTGAACTGCTCTCTCGTGAATTCCAAATTTGAGACGTATTATTTGAGTGAAGTCTCTATCTTGTTGAAGTATCAACCTTAAACTTGATTTCGTTGAAATGGTAAGTTGAAAATTTCTTCACTCATCTCCCTCAAACGTGTGGCTAATAGCATCTTCCTCAATTTCAGGCATCAACTTCATTACCAACGCCCTCCCTTCTCGAGGAAAGTTTAGAGTTGTTGAGTCAAGGTAGGTTGTAACAATACACTGAGACTTGAACAGAGATGATAGAATGATTTCTCTTTCAGGTGATGTGAGTTCCAGCTCAGGACTCTCGCGACAAGGCAACGAGTGGGAATGTGCCGACTGCGGACATATGTTTACAAGGAAGCACAGTCTCCTTCGACACATCAAACAACGTGTGTGTCAATGCAAAGCGGCATCAATCTCCGGAGATGAAGTTGATTCTGACGATGACATCTCCTTTCCTTGCGATTTGTGCCCTCTTTCTTTTGATAGTCACTTTCAGCGATCTTCGCACAGACTTCAACACACGCATGCAAATGATCACTACACCAACGGTACCTCTACCATCTCCCTCATTAGTGTTTCACATAATAATTTAGTACGCGACTACTGCATGGAGTCCAATACTCAAATAGTAGATTTTCCTGAGTGGCTCCTTCAAAATTCTAACATTATCGAAGCGGTCTTCAACAATTTAGACAATTTTAGAATGAAGGCGCTCATCTACCTTAAACTAAAATATATTAAGATAGATTTTCAAACGGGTCAAGTGACGGAGAGAATACAGTTTCATGTTCCTTCCTCTTCCGCAACCGAAGTTGTAGACTGCGAGTCTTGGCTAAATTTTCACATTCAATGTTTAAAATCAAATGTAGATAAATTCAATCAACGCGACAGCGCTCTCATTTTTGATGGTGTGGACTCAGCCATATTCAAAATTTCCCTATTAGAAAGTCATGCAGCTCGAGGCACATTTAAACTACCAAAAACGTTGTATAATAAGAAAGCTGTCATCAATGTCGATTGTAAATCACAGTGTTTCAAATATGCAGTCCTATCCATCCTTCACTATAATGATATCAACGCGAATCGAAATCATACCTATAGCTATAGACAGTGGGAGGATGAACTAGACTTTGAAGGTTGTGATAGTGACAACATGAAAATCAAAGATGTAGAAACGTTCGAAAAACATAATCAGATTAAAATTGTCGTTCACGTGTGGGAGAAGGGGTTGAAGGGTGCCCGCTATAATTCACGTTCAACTTGTTATGAACGTGTAGTCAACCTCTTATTAGTAAAACAAGATGATAGCGAGGAATGGCACTACTGTGGTATTCCCAAAATCTCTCGCTTGTACACTCACTTGGGGCACTCTAAAAGAGGTGAACATTTTGTATGCGACCGCTGCATCCGCTCCTTTTGGAGTAAAGATAAATTTGAAACGCACTATGAATGGTGCAAGTGAGGTAAATTACAAATGGAACGCATGCCCAAAGATAAAATATTTTCACATAGGGATAATGGTGACGAATTAAGTTCCCTGCGTGTCATTTACGCAGACATAGAATGCTACATTGATGATATCATCCACAAGCCAGCAGCCATATCCTGCTATGAAGTATGGCATGACCATTTTAGAAATAGGCAAAACAAAATGCACATTTGGCAAGGTGAATATTGTATTTCAAAATTTCTAGAATTTCTCGATAAAGCTGCTAAATTTCAACAATCATATGATTCCCAATTGCAGCGTAATTCACTACATATGTCAGATGAAGACAAACAGAAATTTGAAAGTTGCACATCGTGCCCTAAATGTCATAAAACGTTTGATGACGATAAAATTAAGAAAGTGCGTGATCATGATCACATCACTGGTAAATTTAGAAAAGCACTCTGCTCCAAATGTAACTTCTCACTTAGGTTGAGACGTCGTGTACTACCCGTCATTTTTCATAACTTTAAGGGCTATGACAGTCATATGCTCATAAAAGGAGGGTTGAGCCAGATGAAATCGTGGCAGTTTAATGTAATAGCGCAAACGAGGGAAAAATTCATGGCAATGACAGCAAAAGTACCAGTAGATAAAACTAAAGAAAATAAGACAGTCTTCTTCGAAATAAAATTTTTAGATTCATTCCAATTCATGTCAGCGTCACTAGCTTCTCTCGTTCGTAATCTCAAGTTTCTTCCCCATAGTCAAACTTTGAAGAAACACTATCCAAACTTAACGGATGAAATAATCACTCGCAAAGGAGTCTTTCCCTATGCGTATTTTAGCTCAATGTCTAAACTAAATGAAACAACCCTTCCTTCCATTGACTAATTCCAGAACGATTTGACGGGTGAAGATTGTCCAGTAGAGGACTATGAACATGCTCAAGAGGCATGGTTAAAATTTAATTGTAAAACGTTTGGCGATTATATGATCGCTTACTTAGAATTAGATGTCATTTTGCTGGCTGATGTCTTTCAGGAATTTCGACGAGTGGCATTAGAAGAAGACAAATTAGATCCTGTCCACTTTGTCAGTCTACCAGCCATGTCCTTTAAATCAGCCTTTAAAATGACTGGTGAGACCATCCATCTCTTACAAGACCCGGAGATGTATAACATATTTGAGCGCGGAATACGCGGTGGTCTCACATTTGTGAATAAACATCACATAAAATCTAAAACAGTAGGTAATGATCATATCCACCTAAAATACTATGACCAAAATAATTTATATGGCAGTTCACTGTCTAAACCACTACCTCATTCCGAATTTAGTTGGTTAAATCAAGATGAGCTTGCGTATTACTCCAACCCTTCAGACATTCTGAAGATTCCAGATGAAGGTGATTGGGGATATTATTTTGAAGTGGATTTGATTTATCCAAATAGTATTAAAAATAAAACTGCTGATTTCCCACTCGCACCTGAATCTGGTGAAGTGACTGAAGATATGTTTTCACCATTCATGTCACAATTTCATAATAACTTAACAGAGTGTGGACAGCCAAGGTATAAACCATGCCGCAAACTTTTACTCACCCAATATGATAAGAAAAATTATCTCGTGCACTTCTGCATACTAAAATTCTATTTAGAAATGGGCATGCTTCTAAAGTCAGTTCACCGCATCATCAAATTTAGACAGAAAGCCTTCCTCAAACCATATATTGATAGTAACAGCCAGAAACGTGCACTCGCCCAAAATAATTTTGAAAAAGATTTTTATAAGTATAAGAATGATAGTCTATTTGGTAAGACGATGGAGGATGTTAGAAAACGCATGAACTACAAACTAGTCATTGATGATCAAAAATATCACAAATTGACCTCATCACCTCTTTTCATTGAGAGAGACATTATCGATGAGGACCTTGTAGGTGTTAAAATGATAAAATCTGAAGTTGAGTTGTGCAAGCCCATCTATATTGGCCAAGCTGTACTAGATTACTCTAAGCTTGAAATGTACCAACTCCTTTATAAAATACTAAAACCATGTCCTCTCGTAAAAGAGGTTCGTTTGTTGGGTGGTGATACAGATAGTTTCTTCTTAGGCATTACCACTCAAAAAGATTTAAATTTTAATGAAGTAGCTAAGTCATTAGAAAAATATTTCGACACATCTAACTACAATCCCACTCATCCACTCTATTCCATACAGAATAAAGCCAAACTTGGTTGTTTTAAGGATGAAACAGCAGGAAAGGAAATAGATGAAATGATTCTCCTCCGTCCTAAAATGTATTCCATGAAATTAAAAGAATGTGCAGATAGTATTAAGCGTGCTAACGGTATATCAAAATCCATTGTTCACAAAATGAAACATCGGTCCTATGAGAAGGCCTATAAAAATAAAACTATAACGTTTGTCAATATGACAATCTTAAAATCTCAAGTTCATACTGTGAAAACGCACGCGTTCAAGAAACGAGCGCTTTCAGCATGGGAGGATAAGAGGTGTTGGATAGGACATAACACATCTCTTCCACATGGACATCCTGACACAAACATACTTCCACCCAAAAGAATAAAACTCACGCTACCACATTCAGGAGATGTATTGACATAATCAACTTTAACTCAGTATTTTGATGTTGCTTTTTGTAGATATACATGGTTGTTTTATGTATCGCATGAGATCGTTTCTTCCTTGTGAATATATGCCTACAGTCAGCCCATTCCCCTATATCTGTGAAAAGACTTTTTCATACACATATTTTTATTTCAATAAACATATCACAATGACTTCACTTTGTTTTCCGAAACACGAAAAACAAAAATAAAGTTACGAGGGATTTAGTATCAGATTAAAAATAAAGTTTCAATAGTGTATGTGTTAGAAATAAAGTTTAAGCTGTTTGTATGTTAGAAATAAAATAAAGTTTCAAGAGTTTACAAGTTAAAAATAAAGTTTGAACAGTGTGTACGTTAGAAATAAAGTTTTAGGCGTTTGTGCGTTAGAAATAAAATAAAGTTTCAACCGTTTACAAGTTAAAAATGAAGTTTCAATAGTGTGTATGTTAAGAATAAAGTTCTATCTGTTTATATGTTAGAAATAAAAATGAAGGTTCACCAGTTTGCAAGTTAAGAATAAAGTTTTATATGCTTGTATGTCAGAAATGAAATAAAGTTTCACCAGTTTAAAAGTTAAAAATAAAGTTTCAATAATGTGTACGTTAGAAACAAAGTTTCAACCGTTAACAAGTTAAAATTAAAGTTTCAATAGTTTACAAGTTAAGAATAAAGTTTCAATAGTGTGTATGTTAAGAATAAAGTTCTATCTATTTATATGTTAGAAATAAAATGAAGTTTCACCAGTTTACAAGTTAAGAATAAATTTTATCTGCTTGTATGTTAGAAATGAAACAAAGTTTCAATCGTTTACAAGTTAAAAATAAAGTTTCAATAGTGTGTATATTAAGAATAAAGTTTTATCTGTTTGTATGTTAGAAATAAAACAAAGTTTCAACCGTTAACAAGTTAAAAATAAAGTTTCAATAGTTTGCAAGTGAAAACTAATTTTTCAATAGTGCGTATGTTAAGAATAAAGTTTTATCTGTTTGTATGTTAGAAATAAAATGAAGCTTCACCAGTTTACAAGTTAAGAATAAAGTTTTATCAGCTTGTATGTTAGAAATAAAATGAAGTTTCAACAGTTTACAAATAAAAAAAAAGGTTTCAATAATGTGTACGTTAGAAATAAAGTTTCAAATAAAGTTTCAACAGTGTCTACGTTAGAAATAAAGTTTTATCTGTTTGTAAAGTACGATCGTAGGATTTACTAGTTTGCAAGTTAGACTCAGCATTCTACTAGTTGTAAATGAAAAACATCGTTTCAACAGTTTACAGATTAAAATAAAGTTTCAATATTGTGTATGATGGAAATAAAGTTTCAGCGCTTTGTGCGTTAGAAATAAAGTTTCAGCCGTTTACAAGTTAAAAATAAAGTTTCAACAGTGTGTACGTTAGAAATAAAGTTTTAGCTGTTTATGTTGGAAACAAAATAAAGTTTCAACATTTTACAAGTTGAAAAATGAAGTTTCAACAGTGTGTACGTTAGAAATAAATGAAAGTAAGAACTTCATCGTATGAGTATTCAAAGCATGTTTTGTAAATCAAATGTGTGTAGTCCTGACATGATAGAATCAAATGAACTTGACAAACGATATTTTTCAATTACAACTAGTAGAATGCTGAGTCTAACTTGCAAACTAGTAAATCCTACGATCGTACTTTACAAAAAGATAAAACTTTATTTCTAACGTAGACACTGTTGAAACTTTATTTTTAACTTGTAAACGGTTGAAACTTTATTTCTAACGTGCACACTATCGAAACTTTATTTTTAATTTGTAAACTGTTGAAACTTCATTTTATTTCTAACATACAAGCTGATAAAACTTTATTCTTAACTTGTAAACTGGTGAAGCTTCATTTTATTTCTAACATACAAACAGATAAAACTTTATTCTTAACATACGCACTATTGAAACATTAGTTTTCACTTGCAAACTATTGAAACTTTATTTTTAACTTGTTAACGGTTGAAACTTTGTTTTATTTCTAACATACAAACAGATAAAACTTTATTCTTAATATACACACTATTGAAACTTTATTTCTAACGTACACACTATTGAAACTTTATTTTTAACTTGTAAACGGTTGAAACTTTGTTTCATTTCTAACATACAAGCAGATAAAATTTATTCTTAACTTGTAAACTGGTGAAACTTCATTTTATTTCTAACATATAAATAGATAGAACTTTATTCTTGACATACACACTATTGAAACTTTATTCTTAACTTGTAAACTATTGAAACTTTAATTTTAACTTGTTAACGGTTGAAACTTTGTTTCTAACGTACACATTATTGAAACTTTATTTTTAACTTTTAAACTGGTGAAACTTTATTTCATTTCTGACATACAAGCATGTAAAACTTTATTCTTAACTTGTAAACTGGTGAACCTTCATTTTATTTCTAACATATAATAAGATAGAACTTAATTCTTAACATACACACTATTGAAACTTCATTTTTAACTTGTAAACGGTTGAAACTTTATTTTATTTCTAACGCACAAACGCCTAAAACTTTATTTCTAACGTACACACTGTTCAAACTTTATTTTTAATCTGTAAACTGTTTAAACTATATCTTTCGTTTACAAATAGTAGAACGCTTAGTCTAACTTGCAAACTAGTAAATCCTACAATCTCATTTTACAAACAGATAAAACTTTATTTCTAACGTACACACTGTTGCAACTTTATTTTATTTCTAACATACAAACAGCTTAAACTTTATTTCTAACACATACACTATTGAAACGTTATTTTCAATCTGTAAACTGTTGAAACTATATCTTTCATTTACAAATAATAGAACACTTATTTTAACTTGCAAACTAGTAAATCTTGTTCGTCATCGAATCTAACTGTTTAAATCTTCATCATGGAAATCAATGTTCCACAGTCATCTGAAAAAGATATGATCGCCCCAAAGTGATTTGATTCTACCTATTTCTGTTGGTGAGAAAAAAGAATACATTTTACGTGATTTCATTCATGATAAAGACGCTTCATATGGAATAGTCGAGATGTTTGAATCTATTTTCTATCACCCCGTCGTCAAACAAACTATACCCTCTATTGCTATCAAAATTACCAATGGTTTACAAGAGTGCATCCATGTGAACGATACTAAATCCCTCGTAACTTTATTTTTGTTTTTCGTGTTTCGGAAAACAAAGTGAAGTCATTGTGATATGTTTATTGAAATAAAAATATGTGTATGAAAAAGTCTTTTCACAGATATAGGGGAATGGGCTGACTGTAGGCATATATTCACAAGGAAGAAACGATCTCATGCGATACATAAAACAACCATGTATATCTACAAAAAGCAACATCAAAATACTGAGTTAAAGTTGATTATGTCAATACATCTCCTGAATGTGGTAGCGTGAGTTTTATTCTTTTGGGTGGAAATATGTTTGTGTCAGGATGTCCATGTGGAAGAGATGTGTTATGTCCTATCCAACACCTCTTATCCTCCCATGCTGAAAGCGCTCGTTTCTTGAACGCGTGCGTTTTCACAGTATGAACTTGAGATTTTAAGATTGTCATATTGACAAACGTTATAGTTTTATTTTTATTGGCCTTCTCATAGGACCGATGTTTCATTTTGTGAACAATGGATTTTGATATACCGTTAGCATGCTTAATACTATCTGCACATTCTTTTAATTTCATGGAATACATTTTAGGACGGAGGAGAATCATTTCATCTATTTCCTTTCCTGCTGTTTCATCCTTAAAACAACCAAGTTTGGCTTTATTCTGTATGGAATAGAGTGGATGAGTGGGATTGTAGTTAGATGTGTCGAAATATTTTTCTAATGACTTAGCTACTTCATTAAAATTTAAATCTTTTTGAGTGGTAATGCCTAAGAAGAAACTATCTGTATCACCACCCAACAAACGAACCTCTTTTACGAGAGGACATGGTTTTAGTATTTTATAAAGGAGTTGGTACATTTCAAGCTTAGAGTAATCTAGTACAGCTTGGCCAATATAGATGGGCTTGCACAACTCAACTTCAGATTTTATCATTTTAACACCTACAAGGTCCTCATCGATAATGTCTCTCTCAATGAAAAGAGGTGATGAGGTCAATTTGTGATATTTTTGATCATCAATGACTAGTTTGTAGTTCATGCGTTTTCTAACATCCTCCATCGTCTTACCAAATAGACTATCATTCTTATACTTATAAAAATCTTTTTCAAAATTATTTTGGGCGAGTGCACGTTTCTGGCTGTTACTATCAATATATGGTTTGAGGAAGGCTTTCTGTCTAAATTTGATGATGCGGTGAACTGACTTTAGAAGCATGCCCATTTCTAAATAGAATTTTAGTATGCAGAAGTGCACGAGATAATTTTTCTTATCATATTGGGTGAGTAAAAGTTTGCGGCATGGTTTATACCTTGGCTGTCCACACTCTGTTAAGTTATTATGAAATTGTGACATGAATGGTGAAAACATATCTTCAGTCACTTCACCAGATTCAGGTGCGAGTGGGAAATCAGCAGTTTTATTTTTAATACTATTTGGATAAATCAAATCCACTTCAAAATAATATCCCCAATCACCTTCATCTGGAATCTTCAGAATGTCTGAAGGGTTGGAGTAATACGCAAGCTCATCTTGATTTAACCAACTAAACTCGGAATGAGGTAGTGGTTTAGACAGTGAACTGCCATATAAATTATTTTGGTCATAGTATTTTAGGTGGATATGATCATTACCTACTGTTTTAGATTTTATGTGATGTTTATTCACAAATGTGAGACCACCGCGTATTCCGCGCTCAAATATGTTATACATCTCCGGGTCTTGTAAGAGATGGATGGTCTCACCAGTCATTTTAAAGGCTATTTAAAGGACATGGCTGTAGACTGACAAAGTGGACAGGATCTAATTTGTCTTCTTCTAATGCAACTCGTCGAAATTCCTGAAAGACATCAGCCAGCAAAATGACATCTAATTCTAAGTAAGCTGCTGGCTTGTGGATGATATCATCAATGTAGCATTCTATGTCTGCGTAAATGACACGCAGGGGACTTAATTCGTCACCATTATCCCTATGTGAAAATATTTTATCTTTGGGCATGCGTTCCATTTGTAATTTACCTCGCTTGCACCATTCATAGTGAGTTTCAAATTTATCTTTACTCCAAAAGGAGCGGATGCAGCGGTCGCATACAAAATGTTCACCTCTTTTAGAGTGCCCCAAGTGAGTGTACAAGCGAGAGATTTTGGGAATACCACAGTAGTGCCATTCCTCGCTATCATCTTGTTTTACTAATAAGAGGTTGACTACACGTTCATAACAAGTTGAACGTGAATTATAGCGGGCACCCTTCAACCCCTTCTCCCACACGTGAACGACAATTTTAATCTGATTATGTTTTTCGAACGTTTCTACATCTTTGATTTTCATGTTGTCACTATCACAACCTTCAAAGTCTAGTTCATCCTCCCACTGTCTATAGCTATAGGTATGATTTCGATTCGCGTTGATATCATTATCGTGAAGGATGGATAGGACTGCATATTTGAAACACTGTGATTTACAATCGACATTGATGACAGCTTTCTTATTATACAACGTTTTTGGTAGTTTAAATGTGCCTCGAGCTGCATGACTTTCTAATAGGGAAATTTTGAATATGGCTGAGTCCACACCATCAAAAATGAGAGCGCTGTCGCGTTGATTGAATTTATCTACATTTGATTTTAAACATTGAATGTGAAAATTTAGCCAAGACTCGCAGTCTACAACTTCGGTTGCGGAAGAGGAAGGAACATGAAACTGTATTCTCTCCGTCACTTGACCCGTTTGAAAATCTATCTTAATATATTTTAGTTTAAGGTAGATGAGCGCCTTCATTCTAAAATTGTCTAAATTGTTGAAGACCGCTTCGATAATGTTAGAATTTTGAAGGAGCCACTCAGGAAAATCTACTATTTGAGTATTGGACTCCATGCAGTAGTCGCGTACTAAATTATTATGTGAAACACTAATGAGGGAGATGGTAGAGGTACCGTTGGTGTAGTGATCATTTGCATGCGTGTGTTGAAGTCTGTGCGAAGATCGCTGAAAGTGACTATCAAAAGAAAGAGGGCACAAATCGCAAGGAAAGGAGATGTCATCGTCAGAATCAACTTCATCTCCGGAGATTGATGCCGCTTTGCGTTGACACACACGTTGTTTGATGTGTCGAAGGAGACTGTGCTTCCTTGTAAACATATGTCCGCAGTCGGCACATTCCCACTCGTTGCCTTGTCGCGAGAGTCATGAGCTGGAACTCACATCACCTGAAAGAGAAATCATTCTATCATCTCTGTTCAAGTCTCAGTGTATTGTTACAACCTACCTTGACTCAACAACTCTAAACTTTCCTCGAGAAGGGAGGGCGTTGGTGATGAAGTTGATGCCTGAAATTGAGGAAGATGCTATTAGCCACACGTTTGAGGGAGATGAGTGAAGAAATTTTCAACTTACCATTTCAACGAAATCAAGTTTAAGGTTGATACTTCAACAAGATAGAGACTTCACTCAAATAATACGTCTCAAATTTGGAATTCACGAGAGAGCAGTTCACTTGTACGCCTCAAATAATAACAGAATTTGCTAGAGAACACTTCAATTATACGTCTCAAAGACAGAGTGAAATGACACGAATGTCACTTTGCATATATACTTTCATATTCATCATTCATTGGCTGTTCATTCTGATCGGTTGCTTGTTTATACTTAAAAATTAGAAAACATTTCAAAGTCATTATTCACAGTCAACATGACAAGCCCTCCAAAAACATCGAACACAAAATTGGAGTTCTCTTCTCCATGCTCATCGCCAAAGGCGCTCGTTGCACCAAACGCTCCAACGAAGGGGAAGGTGGAGAAATTATACCGACTCGACAACATTAGAAAGTTGTCATTAGCAGCGGATGACGAAGAGGAGAGTGTATGTGAGAAGGAGTGTCCCGACTTAACAGGCGTGAGGTGGAAGTATCTGCAGTACGATACTGATGATGTGATGGAGATCACCAGTACCAAATTCCTCCACCAATTATGGGAATGGTACACCCCTAACTCCCAGCCACGAACTATGGCGGAGTGGGAGTACATCGACAAAGTGAGGCTCGTAGTAGAAGAACGATTGAAGCAAGTGAACTGTTTTTGTGATCTATATGAAGCCAGACTCTGGGACGATATTGACGATGAAGACCTTTTGAAATACATGCCATAATAAATTTTTATTTCGTATTATCTTTGCTTTCATACTGACTTACTTGAATGGGGCTTCAGTGGATGATTTAACCATGTATACTTTTTCATTTGGAAATAGTAGCACGCTTAGTTTAACTTGTAAATCTTATAACATTTCATATGGATGATAATGGTAGGTGAAATAGTGTTAAATAAAATTCAGATAGCTTACACTTCTGATACAGGGATAGCAATCGACTGCGATCCATGTGTAAAGAGCTTGTTAGACTACGGAAGAGAGAAGTGTGTTATGTTGCGTGTGGCGCGTGAGTGTCCTCCTATTTCATTCCATTCATCAATTCATCTCATTGATAGAGACAGGTAGAACTCATGGTTCTCATAACGTATGCAATGGATAGTTTACAAGGCAACCTTCGACAGTTGGCTAAATGTCGCCCTGGCGCGAATGCATACTACGTTGAGACAGAGGCAATCACTTGCAAACATGACGCAGAGAGGTTTAACAAGATTGACCATTGCCGAATGTCCCTTGCGGTATACATAGCTACGGGTTTCACCGCCGCCCTTTACAGGAATGCCCGTCGAAAGGAAGTATTACACCGAACTTCATTTGCAACGTTCAAGTTGATTGATAGCAGATTCAACTTAATGATAGTATTCGCCAGACATGAAAACCTGTAGAGTTGGTAAGAGGTTGACAGACTTTGAGCAGCTTGATAGCAAGCCGTAGAGAGCTTGATTCACCAGCGTTTTGCAATGGAGATGTTTAGAGGCCACCCATGACAAGATAGCTAAGACTCAACCGATTGGCGTTCAAAGTGCTACGTTGAGAACTGTGTCAAATGCCCAACATGAGACATGAGTTGCCCCAGCGGTTTCGGTCTAAACTATGACACACTCCCTTGCCACACTTATCACTACGGCATCCTCCGCCGTCCCGAAGGAACACCCTGTCAGTGGAATATTACAGCAAAACTCTCCGGGTCTTGCTCGCTTTCAGTGAAAAGCCGCTTATACCATGCGAAGACTGGCTCAGACATCATTAAAAATGCTTTCATTGACTTCAGCAGGGTCGAAAACCCCAGAAAACCTCCAAAAATAGTGAATTTAAATTTTTCAACTTTTTAGCACTACTTATGAAATTTTATAAGTAGTCTATCACTTAGGGCAGGTCAATAGCGACCGAACCTTTTTTGAATCAAGTCAAACGGACTTGTAGAAGCAAAGTTACAAGCCATTAAAGTTTTGGAGTCTTTTATGGCCTGGAGACGAAGGCCATCTCCTGGCTAACCTCTAAGTCTAACGCCTTAGCTGATATCAGCAATGAAATTTTCTAAGTCGGTTTCTTACAGAAACCCGGAATTTGGAATGTCCGAAGCTATCATCGGAGCTCAGAGAGACGACCGACCTTTGACAATCGCTCTCCTCTAAATGAAAAGTCTCTGTCGGTTTCCGCTTATATAGTGTGTGGCGATCAGCTGATGACGTAATATCCATCATCCAAAAACTTAAAACGCTTATATCGCCGATTCTAGAGGTGCTATTGAGCTGGAAGTGCACCATTTCCATGTAGAATTTGACGCTGAATCCGAATCTGGCCTCCGTTTTCCCATCCGATGCTTCGTTTTGGCTCTACAGCCAACAGCCATCGCGAAAATTCTAACACTGTCGTTTTTTCGAAAAACTTTTGTGAAGAAAAATTTTTTCTCTCTGATTGACTTGAAACTCACCATGTTGATAGAGAATTTGACGCTGATTCCAAATCTGAAATCCGTTTTCCCATCCGATGCTTCGTTTTGAAGCTACAGCCCAAAACGTCCAAAATTCTAACTCTGTCGTTTTTCGCCAATCTCTCAAAATCTTAAATGGTGTCTCACATCTAAACGAAGGCAGATATGAACAAGCCGTTTCTTTCAGTGAATTTGTCTCACTCTTAGCTTTCAAACCAGCTATGGCACGACAAAATCCGTCCATTGGAAGCCAAGATCGAAGCTAGCTCTCCCGAGGGGGGGACGTCAGCGAAAATTTTTCTCTCCGATTGCGTTCAAATTCACCACACAGATGCAGAATTTCACGCTGAATCCGAATCTGGTCTCTGTTTTCCCATCAGAGGCTTCTTTTTGGCGCTAGAGCCCAAAACGTCTAAAATTCTAACTCTGTCGTTTTTCGACAATCTCCCAAAATCTTAAATGGCGTCTCACATCTAAACGAAGGCAGATATGAACAAGCCGTTTCTTTGAGTGAATTTGTCTTACTCTTAGCTTTCAAACGAGCTATTGCACGACAAAATCCATCTACTAGAAGCAAAGTTGGAAGGTCGGTGCCGAGGGGGAGGGAGGGGACGTCAGCGAAAATTTTCTCTCCGATTGCGTTCAAATTCACCACACAGATGCAGAATTTCACGCTGAATCCGAATCTAGTCTCTGTTTTCCCATCAGAGGCTTCGTTCACTCGCTAGAGCCATTTTCGTAAAATTTCTAACTCTGTCGTTTTTCGACAATCTCCCAAAATCTTAAATGGCGTCTCACATCTAAACGAAGGCAGATATGAACAAGCCGTTTCTTTGAGTGAATTTGTCTTACTCTTAGCTTTCAAACGAGCTATTGCACGACAAAATCCGTCCACTAGAAGCAAAGTTGGAAGGTCGGTGCCGAGGGGGGGAGGACGTCAGCGAAAATTTTTCTCTCCGATTGCTTTCAAATTCACCATACAGATGCAGAATTTCACGCTGAATCCGAATCTGGCCTCCGTTTTCACATCCGAGCACTGCTTCTACTCGAAACATCCCATTTTCAACCCAACATTCATCAGATTTCACGAAAAACATCACACACTATAGCCTCAAGACAAAACCTGGCGGTCGCCCAAGTCCACCACGACACTCTGTCGTTCGAGAGGGGGGGACGTCAGCGAGCCTGGACCTACCTGGCCGGCACACCACGACACTCTGTCGTTCCAGAGGGGGGGACGTCAGCGACGGCGGCCATCTTGCGCTATCCAGAAGTGGAGTTTTACTTACTACTAATATCTATTAAGTCAAAGCAGTTGCCATTATGAAAGAATCACTCGCCAGCTAATGTTGACAGATATCACTTGCTGCCCATTTCCTTTCTCATTCGCTTTTTCGTAGGGCTCTTAATGCGTCGACATGCTGTCCACACTCAGCAAAAATCGAAGCACTATGCTTTTTCTATTAAAGTCCAGTAAACGTCAGCAAGCTGGAGTTAACTATGAAAAATGAAACACAGACCAATGACGCTTTTTGTGCATGTTGCATTGTTTCAATATTCAATGAAAGTAGCTACAATATGGTAATCAAATATCAAATAAATCGTCTTCTGTCGAATGCTGCAATCATATCTTTCGAACTACAAAGAACGACAACGCCCCGCGGGATAAGCAGATAAACAATTATAATGTGTATCTGTTAAGTCCATGCGTTCCCCGCACCGCAAGAGCATTACATACAAACAGGCTTTTCGTTAATAAAGTGAATTTGCTTTCATTTTATCCTAATTGAAGGATAAATACAAGTTTATTAAGCCTATCCACACCATTCAGCGATTCGGCCACATGTCGTATTTTTTGCTGAGGTCTTCTTAAAACTAAACCGACCGAGCGACGCTGTTGTGACTTAGTTTTAGCGCACCTTCAAACTTCCAACAAAATATTGTTGGATTGTGTCCACTAAAATGTCAAACGCACGACCTACTTTGAACCTCTAAAAATGACGTTGTGTTCGCAAAAGAGGTTGACCCGATTATCCGAACATCCGGAACTTCATTTCCGAATCGAAAATCTTAACTAAACGAATCGGATAATCGAGTAGGACTGTCTAAAATTTTCAAGCGATTTATCCGATCCGCGAGGATATTTTATTGTGTCATTCATACAGTCACATACGGTGGTGATTAATCAGACAATGACTGAGAAACAGATTCATGACTGTGCGTGAAGGAATTCCTTCTGTATTCAATAGTAAGCATTTAAAATTTTGAAATCAGGTGTTATCTCAGGCTGTATTTCTCCGAAGCTATAAGTGAGAATAACCTAAATGTTGTCATGTAATATATATGCGTAGGCTTTCAACTTGAAAATTTTTTATGGTTGTATCGATAAAATAGGTGATACTTGCGTGTGTGTGTGTTATGCTTGTGAATCTGATTCAAATATGACTAATGTTTGAAATAATGAGCAGAAGAAAAAGGAAAACATCAAAGTACAGCATCGTAGTTACGTTTTAGCAGCATATTAAAATCAAGAAAAGATAAAACTAATAATAGCTTTGCTGCCAAATCCTTTAATGACTCGATAGCTACTTATTGCCTACAATATACCAAATCAAATGTTCTGCTAAAAAACTTGACCCTAAAGCAAGCTGACCAGTCGAAAATTTGGTGCAGGACCTTTGTTGTAGGTAGGCTACCAAGTGAATTTTAAGATTTGGCAGCAATGCTTTTAGTTTTCTCACTTACAAGAAAAATCTTTGATATAAATGTATAAGTTCAAATATTAAAGGCTATTTGTGGTATGAGGCTATTATCGCACTTATTGTAGCATAAAAAAATTTTAACTGTTTCATTTCTAAGGAAGTCAAGAATTTGGGGGCTTATCCCTCTAATAAAAATTTGGTATTCTTATGCATGCTATATATTCATCTAGATTATGCAGACAGGAATTAGCATTAATAAATGCGATGCATTAAGCGGAATGGCACCAGATCATCTAGGGATATCCAAGATCATCAAGCATGATTTCATGTACCCGTATATGTAGGCATATGCATAACCAGATGGTAATGTTTTTGCGCATCATACCCGGTCCACTTGGTGTAGGTAATAACATTTTACTTAAGCCTAATACAATAATTTCATTGCTATAACATTGCTGTACATGTAGATAAAATTTGTTTCCATGAGTACCAATGAGCATCATTAATTAACGGAATTGAACTGATCCAACATTTATGAGAAATCGATCCAGAAAAAACAATGCTATTTACGAGATATGAGTCAGAAATTCAAATTTTCAGATAACGAAAGATGCACTGCTTTCTCAGACATTTCGTACTTTGTTGCTAAAATTTCATCATGTTAAACAGATGGCAACTAGAAATCGATTTCCACCACCCTATTTTTTCCTACCTGCACATGTGTGTGGGAAGACTTTCACGGTCATTTTTACCCGAAGGTAAAGGAAATTACCGTCATAATAGCAAATTTCCTGCATCTAGACTAGATTTTTACCTGTAGCTGCAGGTAATTCCCTTTAGGTAAGTTAGCTATTAATACGGCAGTCTGTGCATGGATGATATCTGAAGATTGCAGAAGTTTTCAATTCATGTGAAGCATCTATGCAACGCTTGTAAGCAACTGTGCATTGTCTTTCATGTTTCCTTTTTCTGTGCCTGTTAGTGAATTTAGAGTGAAAGCTGTAGATTTCTATGGTGGAAACTTTCCGATGTAGCTTAGTGTACCTATTTCTAATACATAAGAAGATAGAATAGAATAGAATTATCTTTATTCTCATACAAAAGTGGTATGAATAGGAGGATACTGCACTTGATCACAATGTTGTTAAAAAAAAACATGTTAGGAAAAAACAGAATATTTTACAAAGGATTTGTTGAAGAGGGCAGATTTTCTCGGTAAAGGTAACAATATTCGCATTCGCCTGATATCGCGTACCGAGTTGAGAACAATAAAAAATTGTGGCAATGGATGATAATCCATGTTGTCACAAATCCTCTTAACAAGATTCATACAAGACTTGTCCAAAATATCTTTAAGAGGGGTCGGATTTCTCACATTGGCCCAACGACAAGCCATTTTGTAAATATGGTCTAACTTGTTGAAGTCTTTGATACTCATGTCGCACATCACTGGCCAACATTGCGCCATATGACAAAAAACGAGTCCAAAAAAAGCTTGCATGATGACATCACTGCTGCTGCCGTTACATTTCAATTTTTTAACATGCGATAAAGCAAGACAACATTTCCGATACAGATGGGAAAATTGCCTATCCCAACGGAAGTCGCTTGAAAAATACCCACCAAGTATTTTCAAATAATTCACCTCTTCAACAGGAAAATTGTCAATGAAAATTTTAGCCTTTGGTGATTGATTCGAATTTCTCGAGAAAAATAATTCTTTCGTCTTGTTGACATTAACACACAGCTTTTTACTGTCGATCCAATTGGAAAATCGGTCAACAACAGATTGAAGCTTACAAGGGAGAAAATCCTGGAACATATGGACGAGACTTACATCGTCAGCGTACATGACAATTTTTGTGTCTTCCAGTTCCGGAAGATCGTCCATAGATAAGATAAATAGTAAGGGTCCTAAGACTGACCCCTGAAGAACTCCACTCAGAACATCTTTCCAGGGAGTCACTGTGCTGTTGGTGCAAACTCTTTGCTGACGATTCAAAAGATAATATACGAACCTTCACACAATGACACTTAATGTTGTTGCTCTTATAGAAATTGATCTATAACGTGTATCTCCATTCGTAACATAGAGCGCGTTCATATTTATTGATCGACAAGTAACTCAAGATATCTAATCAGATAATAATAATAATAATAATCAGGGCGCTTGGTACTATGGTGTGAATAGGAGGCGATTTGTACCTAGCGCCCTCCAATGGGAGTCGCTGTTGTACGTAGCGCCCTCCCATCTTCATTTGATATCTATGATGAATGGAAACTCCATATTACTTGTACATGTAGGGCTAGTTGTCCTTTATCTATAACAACAATAAGGATTGATTATCTATGTTACGGTGTTATATCGACATGATAGAACAAAAATGTTAAAATAAAATTATAGGGCTCTCTGTACACTTTCAATAAAATATAAAAAAGTTAACTCTAGGAAAGTTTCTCGCTTATCCCTATTAATTATTCGCATTAAACCAAACTTATTTTTGCAAGATTTATCACCTTGGAAATTTTCCACATGCTAGCAGCAATCATATTGGTTGATGGTGCCATCATACAAAAATAGTAATGACTCGGCATGATGACAGTGATTTCATCAAGGTGGAGCAATGCAAACTGACAGACGTGACAGCTAGTAGCAACTAATTGAAGCCAATGAGGAGCGATGCACTAAACCGATGCTATTACAGGCATATTCCTAGAATTCGTAGGCTCATTTCGCGATGTCAGATGACCAGTTCAGCGACCGGGACGAATTCGCGTATGAAATTGACACGTTGGATGATGCAATTTTTTGATTCTTTGGCTGCGAATGCTTGGTTTAATTGTGTATTAGAAGTTTGTCATACCTACACATGTGATATGTCTTTTCTTTGATAATCTCATCGTTTGAGTCATGAGAAGCATATAAAGTGTAAGATGAAATACACACATTGTATCGAAAATTTTAGAAATGCTCCATTGAAAGAATCCTTGTTTATTTTAAGATCATCGACATAACAAGTAATCTTGCTATTTCATCACGTGATGCATCATCGTTGATAGATAAATCAGGAGTAGATGCATTATTGGAGTTGACTAAACAAAATCAAACTTAACTGTAATTACAAAAAACACGGTCTAAGGCAAACATTGATGTTTTTCTTTCAAAAGGCTTGAAGCTGAGGTTATAGGCCCAATTACTTTTTTCTTCAACACTTGTCGCAAAATAAGATCTGAGTTAGCCTTACATGATACAAGAATCTATATAAGAATCATAGAACATCATGAGATAGAATATTTTATATATTGTAGCTGTTTTGATCATTTTAATAAGGGCGCTTAGTATTGTACTGTACTTAATACTGTACGAAGCGCCCTTCTTGAAAATTCAAAATTAAAATATAGACGAATCTTATTGCATGTGTTTTAGTGCTATCACATACCTGTTCATTACTAAATAAATGAGTATGAAATAAGAACAAAATTTATTTCCGATGAGGGAGGTTGGTACACTTGCTGTACCAAGCGCCCTTAATGGAAATTCAAAATTTCTGTTTCATGCACTTTGGTTCCGGTACATAGCTGTTTGCTAATATGTAAATGAATTTGTAATAAGATCGAAAAACAATTTGTACCAAGCGCCCTATTTTCTTGAATTATGTACAGAGCGCTCTCTTTGTACAGAGAGCCCTGATCATTGTTATAATGTACGAAGGGCCCGAATTTCTGATAATCGCGTGTTCCAAGCGCCCCAATAATAATAATAATAATGTGATTATTTCGGATAATGAAAATCACAAGTTACAAATTGAAAAATACAACTGTCGTAGTAAGAAAGTGCAATGGCAATGCCTTGTATCACGTACTTGGCTGTTCCATAAACGAACTGATATGATGGAGATGAATCAGCGCCGCAGACGTCGAGCCTGGACGAAAAGCATGCTGATCATCGTCAAAACTTGACACTAGCTCACTCTTCATTTCTGCTAAGATACATCTGTCAAAGATCTAGGATATTATAGGAGATAAGCAGATTGGACGATGATCATTTATGCCAGGGTTACTTTTCTTTTCAATTGGAGATATATATGAATTTCTCCACAGGTCAGGAAAGTTTCTAGACTCAATAGAAGCTAGAAATAAATGGGTAAGATGACCCGAGATCAGTTCGGCAGCTACACTTTTAAAGTGTAGTCACTTAGTTTTAATTGTGTCACTTAGTTTAACGGTGACAGAATCTCGGCCTGTTGATTGCTTCGTTGGTAGTCGTCGCAATAAATCATACACACATTCCTCGTTGATTTTCCCAAAAGTGTCATTGGAAGTCGGTAGGAAGGGCATCCGGACTAAAAGTATTACAACGCTCCAGAAAAGTCTGACTATGTCAGCATCGTCCAAGCCCCATGTATGGGGAGTAGTGACGTTAAAGCTTCGTTCATTCATACAATTTTTACAAATCTATCGGAATTCACAAAATCGATAATCACGAATTATATATAACGGTGCAGTTTACGGAGACAATTTGCATCTAACCAGGTTACTCAATCACTCACTCACCCCCCCTGTCCGGTCTGGGCGTCGGGGAGGGGGGACAATGATAACGAATCCACCGCGATCTGTCTCCACGCTTGTCGGTCCTGAGCTTCGGGGCATTGGTAAGTTGGTCCATTCCTTGATATAATTTACCCAGATCTTTCTTTGCCGTTCATGTTTCCTTCCGCCTTCAACTGTGCCTTGTAGGATGGTCTTGGCCAGGGCGTTGTGTCTCGTGGCGTGACCGAACCTGGCGAGCTTTCATCGTAATGATAGACAGAAGATGCTCTTGTGGACCTAGTACAAGCGACCTTATTCTGTCCCTTACGAAGTCGTTAGTCGTACTCTTTATACGAGATTCGGAACAGTTTCCTGTGGCATTTGTTCTCAAATGATTGGATCTTCTTTCGGACTTCTTTTTTGGATCTGCTTGAATAATGACATTTTCATTGATACTCTACCAATGAAGTGCGTGTTGGAATATTACAATTTCTCATTTGAATAACTTTCAAGAGCTGACCACTCCTATATCTGTTGCCTAATATCTATTTGAGATACTAACTGTTCGGTTCGCAACGTTGAATGCAGATTCATATTACAATGACAGTGCTAAATAATGACTGTATAATTATGGTGATAGACAGATAGCGATAATGGCTGATGTGTTCAAAAAATGCCAATGGTGTCAGTTGAAATTCAATCAAAAATTATCAGACTTGTGGTATTTGCGAAAAATATGCTAGGGGCAACATTTTATTCAACAAATGTACATTTTATTCAGCTGATTGGTTTTTTCTAGCAATAGTACATACAATTTATAATGATGAATGTATGGCAATAGAATAACAGAAATTCAACTTTTATGTTTTCTACATGTATAAAGAAAATTCATAAATAAACAGGCTTGATAGACCTCAAATAAGCTATATTATGCGCACAATATTTTATGTCTAAGAATGACATTTGACGGTTGCTGCTACATATTTAGTATACCTGTTCTTGAAACCGACGAGACGAATGGCTTACACCGAAGTCGTATTCGATTGCCTAATATCATTATTTATGAGAAGTGTGTTTTCTTGAAATTTTGTTTCGATTGCCTACATCTTCTATCCATGAATAAGTACATCCATGTGGGGTTTGCTCATTTCAGTTTAGTGCCTGTTGTGATGAACGAAGTATTCTATATTCCCAGCTTTACTGCAATTTCTTATGTATGAATCTAAAGCGTAACTACTCCCGCTTCTTGAGGATTGGACGGTGATTGGATTTTCAGGCAGTGGCACCAGCGGTTTTTCGAAATGTGAGACAGTAGTACTAGCGATTTTGCCTGTTCTGTCAAGTAAATGTAGTGTAGATCATAGTTCCCTTGTGTTTTAGCGAGATTCTTCTTTCAGTGGTTGATACTTTAGTAGTTGTTCCACATAGTTATTTACTATAGTTATACTCTCGCGTCTTTGTTAATCAGCGTCAATTTTATGGAATTCATACAATTCAGCACCACATCTGCATTTGTGGATCTCACAGACAGGGCACCAATACGCTGGGCAATAGGAATTTGGAATGCTTTATTTTCCATGAGTTCCCAAGGATGGAGATGATAATAATAATAATAGCCTTTATTTTCTCACATAAAATTCGGTGAGAGCATTAAGACAGTTGACAATGACAATACAGAATCAAGAAGGAAGTGACAATAACAAAGAGGAACTAAAAGATAACTTTATTTACAGAATCGAATAAAAGATTGGCTAAAACGTCGCGTCCTTGATAAGGGAGGCAACAATGCTGTTGATGAATGACGGGTATTTGCAGAAGCCGATATAGGAGCAAATAGTTTGCAAAGTGGATGGGATGTTGATTTAACAATTTTTTCAAAAAGTTTCAAACAACTTCTGTGCGCAGTGACCAAAAGACAGCTCTCACGGTTAGGTTGGTTGCCGATAATTCGGAAAACTCTCTTTTCAACTCGCAGCAACTTATTAAGCAAACAATTAGGAGGCCTTAAGCAATAAGTCATTTTCACATCTTGCTCTACGTAAATTTCGGAGAATATGTATCCTCCTTCCTCCTAGAGGCCTTTTTACAACACAACTAATATGTTCATTCCATTTAATATTGTTACAAAAAGTTACACCCAGGAAAGAGAAAGACTGTGCACGACATAGCAATGAGGTGGATGACAAAAAGATATATAATAATGAAAGTTGCAAAAACATGCGCATGCTTATATTAGCAGAGGTCGAATGGCTAACTGTCAACAGTACACCTCAATGACCCGGTCTATGTTATTGTTCTATAGTGCTTCACAGAATACCCCACGTATCTACATTATCCGAATATAACAAAATCGTATTTGGTGCCAACAAATTTGACACGAAAAAATTGGAAAAGATGATGATAGGAGTCGAAACGCATCGTGCTACCCTGCACCACTGACACAAAATCTTGCGGACAGACGAATTCATGTTGGTATTTTTGTTATTTACTACAACTGCAAATTAGCGCTTACTGAAACTTTTTAGCATAACCTACTGATATCACCCGACTCTATTTTCAAATCATCGAGGTTGTCTTATGCATCGGATTTGCTGAGAAATTTGAAGTACCTCTATGGGGACACGTTGCACCACCGACAATTCGGTTACTTGAATACTATACATCGAAAAGAGATCAGAACTGCGCGTGCGCCTAAAATCCTGTCACATTACAGACATCCTCTATTTTGATAATCTTGTGTAGTCGAAATAATGAACATTGAAAACTGGCTTCAGGACACAAGATTTCAAGTATTCTGTGGAATGACCCATGTATTATCTGCTTTATGCGTATAAAAAGATGTTTATTAGGACCTCTTTTATATAGTGATAAGTTTCAAATAGACCTATAGGTTAATGATTAATAGCATTTATCCTGCAAGCATAATTATGGCACATAATCACTATGAATGAAAGTGATTTGATCTACAAGTAGATGATTTGCCGGCGATTATGCCGGTATAAAAAGTCGTGTGAATCAGCCTCCATTTAGCTCTGTCCTAAAGTCAGCTTGTAGCGGTCTTCCCCTTCAGACGTCCCTGACACACCCAGGCTATTATAGGTCATTCAAAATCATTGTCAATGTGTATCGGATGTGAAATCACAACAAGTTCAGAGTGCGAAAGGACAAAATTGTTTTGATCATAAGAAATTTGTGAGGAAAATTGCTGACATCGATTAAATGCATTCCATTAGAAAAGCATTACAGTGGGAATTGATCGCATTAATTCAATCATTGAATCTTTTGCACTTCAGATTTTGGTAAGCGAAACTATTGGATAAGTCACCATCCTGGTGGCAACGCAGTTATCGAGTGGCTACGGAAGCGAGCTGACGAGAAGATGTCATACAAACTGGCGATCGGAAAAGCGAAGAAGGCGTCCGGAGACTTCGTGTTCGACAGGAAAGCGAAGAAAGCGTCCGGAGACTTTGTGTTCGACAAAAAGGCTAAGAAAGCGTCTGGCGACTTTGTGTTCGACAGGAAAGCGAAGAAAGCGTCCGGAGACTTTGTGTTCGACAAAAGGGCCAGTGGAGACTTTGTTTTCGACAGGAAAGTAAAGAAAGCGTCCGGCGACTTTGTGTTCGACAAAAGGGCCAGTGGAGACTTCGTGTTTGACAAAAAAGCTAAGAAAGCGTCTGGCGACTTTGTGTTCGACAGGAAAGCGAAGAAAGCGTCCGGAGACTTTGTGTTCGACAAAAGGGCCAGTGGAGACTTCGTGTTTGACAAAAAGGCTAAGAAAGCGTCTGGCGACTTTGTGCTCGACAAAAGGGCCAGTGGAGACTTCGTGTTTGACAAAAAGGCTAAGAAAGCGTCTGGCGACTTTGTGTTCGACAGGAAAGCGAAGAAAGCGTCCGGAGACTTTGTGTTCGACAAAAGGGCCAGTGGAGACTTTGTGTTTGACAAAAAGGCTAAGAAAGCGTCTGGCGACTTTGTGTTCGACAGAAGGGCCAGTGGAGACTTCGTGTTTGACAAAAAGGCTAAGAAAGCGTCCGGAGACTTTGTGTTCGACAAACGGGCCAGCGGAGACTTCGTGTTTGACAAAAAAGCTAAGAAAGCGTCTGGCGACTTTGTGTTCGACAGGAAAGCGAAGAAAGCGTCCGGAGACTTTGTGTTCGACAAACGGGCCAGTGGAGACTTCGTGTTTGACAAAAAAGCTAAGAAAGCGTCTGGCGACTTTGTGTTCGACAGGAAAGCAAAGAAAGCGTCCGGAGACTTTGTGTTCGACAAACGGGCCAGTGGAGACTTCGTGTTTGACAAAAAGGCTAAGAAAGCGTCTGGCGACTTTGTGTTCGACAGGAAAGCGAAGAAAGCGTCCGGAGACTTTGTGTTCGACAAAAGGGCCAGTGGAGACTTTGTTTTCGACAGGAAAGTAAAGAAAGCGTCCGGCGACTTTGTGTTCGACAGGAAAGCAAAGAAAGCGTCCGGAGACTTTGTGTTCGACAAACGGGCCAGTGGAGACTTCGTGTTTGACAAAAAGGCTAAGAAAGCGTCTGGCGACTTTGTGTTCGACAGGAAAGCGAAGAAAGCGTCCGGAGACTTTGTGTTCGACAAAAGGGCCAGTGGAGACTTTGTTTTCGACAGGAAAGTAAAGAAAGCGTCCGGCGACTTTGTGTTCGACAAAAGGGCCAGTGGAGACTTCGTGTTTGACAAAAAAGCTAAGAAAGCGTCTGGCGACTTTGTGTTCGACAGGAAAGCGAAGAAAGCGTCCGGAGACTTTGTGTTCGACAAAAGGGCCAGTGGAGACTTCGTGTTTGACAAAAAGGCTAAGAAAGCGTCTGGAGACTTTGTGTTCGACAAACGGGCCAGTGGAGACTTCGTGTTTGACAAAAAAGCTAAGAAAGCGTCCGGAGACTTTGTGTTCGACAAAAGGGCCAGTGGAGACTTCGTGTTTGACAAAAAGGCTAAGAAAGCGTCCGGGGATTTTGTCTTCGATGAGAGAAGAAGTGGTGACATGAAACGCAGCAACAAAAAACGCTACGTTTATTCAGATATTCTAGGTGAAAGGCCATTTGTTTCATGGAGAAAGAGATCTCGCGTCAGATATCAATAGATATTTAGGTAATTGAAGAAATAGGATAGCTTCGTTTCAGTGAACAGGTGTACAGGATGTTTACATTTGTGAGATGCCATAAAATAGCTCTATGGTGGGCAGATGAGATGTAGAATACATTCAATTTGTGTTAAAGATGTAACGATTCGAACACGTGTGATTGGGACAAGATTGTATAGTTCTTGTTTATTGCTTTTTTAATTACAGTCGTTGTGTTATAGCAAATTGACCGACTTTGTGGCATTGGACAACGTAACTTTTGTAATCATGAAATCCATTCCGTTAATCTTTACTGTAGGAAGTCTTTTGTTCTGTTCAAGTGGATTTCAAATGCACTATATTTGGATGTGAATTGTTCTGATTTTTTGACATTTGGATTGACGAGCAAGTGATTGCTAGAATGTTCTTACAGATAGACTAGGGAAAGTTGTGAGATAAAAACACATATTCGATTTCTAATTTGAAAGATAATTATGAAAGGACAGATATCATTATAAACGGCTTGTCGTTCTTAAAATGTCTTTTACATGTCTTCAAGCATGCCATGCAGATATCACAAAAGAGTTCCAGTTCGCCTGGGCGAAGAATGGAAGGATGTCCACAGGACTTGAGCAATTTAAGTCTGATTTAAGAGGTTTTCGTCCTACAATGACTCTTCAATGCGGCGGCTGTCAATAAGTGCATTGCATCTAAGATGAAATAGAAAACATAAATTCTCTCCCAATTCTTCGCCATTTTATCGTAATTAAAAATTACCAAATACACCCGACGCACTACGTCTATTCATAGACAGAATCAAGGGCTAAAAATGTGTTGTAAGTATGGCATCTAGACTGACTGAAGTACTTCGGTAGCAGACGTGGACCCTGCGTTTCCCATTACAGAGAATTTCGAGCTTAATTTTTCAAATCTGTAGACATCTTCCACTTCCATGCCCAAACAAAGTGGCACTGGAATCTTGTGTGGTTATAAATTGCGCGACAATTATCAACCCACTAAGACCCAAAAGTATTCCTGTAGATACATTTTTGAAGCGAATGTCGCTTTTTTAGTCATAAGGTCATAATAAGATACATGAAAAACAGAAAAAGGCACAAAAATAATTTTAAGAGGTCAAAAGGTCAATGTCCAATTTTGGAGCACTGGGTCAAATCAGTATAATGAGGGTAAGTGTCAAAACTAGCGCAAGCATCATCACTGTGTTGCTTTTAGTGTCATTGTGTTACTTTTAGTGTAATAAATATTGGAGTTTTCTATATTGGAAATTTGCATTTGAGAATATTTGTAAATATATTGTCAAAGTTACAAGCAATCGATTAACATTATAAACAGATTGATTACAAGAAATCGATTGACACTAAAAGCAGATTGATTGAACGATTGTACATGTATATATATTTAACGCAATTCAAAAAGTCAGACAAATAAATCTACTAGGACTGGTGAAAGATTTTGAAGCATTCAATATGAAGGGGAATATCACAAGTCTCACATCCGCATGTTGTGTTCTTTTTGCATTGGCAGCAACGCCTCTGGTTCAATTTTGTGACCGGCCACTGTTGACCAACGCAACGAATCTCTTGGGGAATTTTTGTAGCTGGTCCTTGACCATGTATGTTTCCTGAAGGTGCCTGATGAAGCAAAACAGCTGCCGTCGTTCTCATGAGCTGTACGAATGAGACTTTGTGCCCAACATTCTGAGAGATGCGCCAAGCGTTGAATAAGGCTACCTCGATGAAATTGTTGATAATGCGCCAATACCACTTTGCCGGTGAGCTGGATCCTATAGTTTGCTATCATCTTGTCAAGTAAATCAGTTCCTCTCATTTGTTTGTTGTATTCCTCCGCAACTTTTGGTCTTGGAATTGTGGATTTTGTGCTATCTCCTTTGATTCGCCGCTAACATTCACCAACAGGTTCTGCTCCTACAAAATTGCTGGCAAAGCACACAACCTTCTTGTCTCGCCATTTTACATTGGAGACACAGCCATCCGATACCTCGCAATAGGTTCCCCTAGGTAGCTTCTTCAAAACTTGGGAGTCTGTGATAGGCGCAGTTTGCAAAGAGAACCGATTTTCTCTAACGGTTCCGGAGGCCTCAGCACCCCGCTTCCTCAATTATACGTGAGAAGTTCATAACTGTTGAAAAGATTATCAAAAAGGAGTCCATGCCTTTCACGCTCTTCGAGAACTGATATAAGATCAAGTACTACTTGCGAGGTTTTGCACATAGTGTCATCACTAGCAGTCGACGATTCTTCTTTTCCACAATATACTTTGAAATTATAGCAGTATCCGTCGCCGCTACATAGCATCCACACTTTGTAGCCAAAGCGAACTGACTTTCCTCGCAAAAATTGCTTGCAACTATGATTACCAAAGTATGGAATCATTTGTTCTTCGACACAAAGGCTTCTGTCGAATTGTCCGAATTTACAAAACTTTGTCCGTAAGTGGTCCAGCAACGGCTTCAATTTGAACATTTTTTCTGTACGATTGTTTTCAGAAATGAGTGTGTTATCAACTAAGTGAAAGTAAGATTTTATCTTTTTGAATCGCTCCCTGGACATCATTTTCGAGACTGCGGAACAAGGAACAATTTCACCCAATAGTGTTTTTCTTGAGGACGAGTATTGAACGAGCTAACAATCAAGATGCCTAGAAACTGGCGCATTTGTTCAACAGAAACAATGAAGTCACTGTCAATTATTTGTCTAGCATACAAGACAGTGCTATCAACAATGAGATTCAAAATATCGTTATCAAAAAAAGTGTGAAGAGTTCGTAAAGTGTAAGATTAGATAGCTCAGGGTGTGACTGCAGCAGATCTTGAACTTCACTAGAGTCATCGCAAGAATAAATCTCTCTTGTTCGCTGACACTTTGGAATAATCTTTTCATCTTTCTTCCTTCTTTTCGAAAACGTCGGAACAGATGAACAGGCGTTCTCGACATTATCACGACCTGAAAAGTGAAAACAATTATGTTTCTCGCTGTTATTGTCGTATTTACGTTTTTCATAATACTAGATATTGATAAGCATGTAGCGAGTGTATTGTGTCTGTACATTTAAATCTTTAGCATAAACATCATCGTAACAGTCGCCGCTGTAGCTGAGCTGTAGAGAGACCGCCTGGCGAACTCGGTATAAGGGTTCGAACCATGCCATTTTGTCATGAACAGTGATGGTATCTAAATTGTTTTAGTTTGATTGCTTCATAACAGGACTTTCAAATATTTGTAGCGTTTAAATAAAAACAGTCGCTCCCTTCTTTCAGACAAAGTTCCTTTATTGTTTTAAAAACATATGTACAAGGTCCCGACGCGTTTCGTCCTCCGATGTTATCAAGGGCACATGAGCTGTACAACTAGGCGAGGGGTTAGACAGTAAAAGTGAGCGGTCCATCAAATCATCTCATGTTTTCTTTTCAGAATAAACCGTTCCAGAATAGAACTCTCCTGAACTTGGTTAAGGCCTTCATAAAGCAGTGGGGTTTACGTCATGCCTCCGGGGTCTGCAGGATGAATCTGTCAGGTCAATCATTAGATGAAGTGAAATATTATGCGGTTATCAGAGCGACTGGTCGCTGTCAGGTAATGTTCTGACCTAGATGCGTCACCTCACCACTCAGTGACAACTGCTCGCCTAAGCAGCAGTTTTTTTATTGGATTTCGTGCGGTGTACTCGTGCAGGGGGAACTAGATTCTGGCAAGACTTGAGAAGTCATTTCATTTCATAACATTTAATTCAACAAATTGAATAGCTTTATTGTGCTTGCAATCTCATGTCAAAGTCTGTAAGTACATTTAAGCACCTTCAATGTAATCAATCGTCAGTCGATTTTGTGTGTTGAATTACGGAGTGTATATATAGGCGTTACGCAGCCGTAGCAGGGTTACGATAGAATATTAAAATCATCAAAGATCATGCATCAATCATGTGAAATACAGTGTATCTTCATACATATCAATGTATAATTTGAAAAAATTATATCATTTATGTTCAGGATTGGGACAATTACAGTAATTGTAATTGAATAAAAGTCGTGTGATTGTAATTGTAATTGAAGATTTTGATCTTAAAGTAATTGTAATTATAATTGTAATTGCAAAAGTTCAAATGTAATTGTATTGTAATTATGATTGTAATTGAAAAAAATGTGTAATTGTTCCAACCCTGTTTATGTTTGACGGTATGAAACTCCAGGGACCCCGATATCATGATGCATGATTCCTTAATGCGCGCAGACCTGATGTACATTACGTCTACGCACGAATCATGCTACACGTACAATGTAGTTTCACGTTTCATCGCTAATCATTTTAAGATGTATGCTCTGTATAATTGACAAAAACGAAATATTTGTCACTTACGGCATTTAACGGTTCGTGTACGTTGCGGGGTGTTTTACACCCCACGCATGTTTTGTCATATCATATCTACGGAAGTTTTTGGTTCTAAGATTTTTTATTATAGGACTTTTCTTATTTCTTCAAGTTAATGATCGCATGAAAAGCTCAGCTATAAATATTTAAAAGAGAACTTGTTGACAAACATTTTATAGTTGTGTACGTTGCGGGGTGTTGTACACCCAAGGATACATACAGATTACGTGAATAACGTTTCGAATCATCATAATGATAGAATAACAGAAATGAACACATGACAATCAAATGTTGTGAAGGAACAGTCATTTGCACATTGGACAACACTTGATGACGTGTGCGGAGCAAACGAAGGATGAACACGAGTCACACCGTATGGTCGTCTTTCGATCTTGGTTCCTGCTGCAGAAGGCGCATCGAGCTTGGCGGACTGAGGAGGGTGGCACACTTCTATTGTTGGCGATGTCAACTCCCACCATTTTCATACACTCTTGCAATGGAGCACGAATGTTGGGCAACTGTGCTCTTGCTCTCACCAACGGTAGGAGCAATTCGTATGCAAGTTCCTTTTTGAATGTGTAGTGGTTTTCCGCATCTGTCAAGCGCATGGCAACGATCACTGCTACATCCACGTACGTAAAAAAAACTCCGTAAGGCCATCTCGTGCACTTTCTCTTGCTGGATAAATTTCTGACGAGCTTGTCGAGATTGTCGACCCCAGATTTGGTGGAATTGTAGAATTCCACGATATCTGGCTTCGTATCTTGCAGATCGTGCAGTATCTTGCCCGAAGGATCCCGGCGACGTCGCTTAGCGATAGAAGCACCAGAACAATAGGAAGCTTTTTGATTGGCGAGTTGAGTCAGTCAGCCAGCTGAGTTGGCAGTGAAACAAGACATTATGATGTCAAAGGAAGCAAAGGATTCTATTTTGTATTTTGCTTTACAGTTGGCGCGGAAAAAGACGTTAATAATGAATAAAAATGAGTTGGGGTGTACAACACCCCGCAACGTACACAACTATAAAAATAATTGGACGTACACGAACCGTTAAGGCCAACATTTGTCAAATTATACCTGATCGCCATTATGTGTCCAACCTAAACTACGATCCACGCACATTCCTAATAGTTTGACGAATACTGTCTGAAGTGGAAGCCAAGAAGTCTACAGTTGAGCTTGTAATCAATGAACCCTATCTACAAGGGATCAGATTGGATTTCATTGACTATAATAGAGCCTTGAAGGAGCGACATGAAATGATCATCGCATGACTCCAATGGTTAAGGCATAATAAATAAGGCATTAAAAATGCAATGCTGAGCAATTTCTTGAGATTTTACAAATGCTATTGTACAGATGTCATGATAATCATGTCACTGAGAGTTGTGCTGAACATTCAAAACCTCAAAGACAGTAAAGTAATGTTTTCCGATTTTTCGCTTTTGTTTCAGTGCGAAGGCAGCCGTCTGGCAGCCAGAACGAGTATCTGCAAGAAACGAGGACGAAAATGAGATTTTCACAGAATGATTTACACCCTATGCCTTCTGCAAATCTGCGTGTCTTCCGAGTTCTGCCTGGTTCTTCTTCTTGTCAGACAGGATCAAAGAAAAGCGTCAATCCATTGAGATGAAGATTGAAGTTTTTGTCAAAGATGAAATATTTTCGCTTATTAAGTTGAAAATACTAAATCTAGAGCCATAATTTTTGACATGGAATGTCTTCAGGTCATTTCCTATTATGTGCATGTACTATCATCATGTCAATGTATGCGAGAATGTGATTAAATGTGGATTAAACTGCTCAAAATGCCTGTGTTTTCTGACATGAGGAGGCTTGTCAAACCTGAATGTGTTTAACTTCATAGACAGGGTTGCATGAACATGAAAGGAAATGACCGGAAGACATTCCATGTCAAAAACTGGGCTTTGTAGTTTCCTCTTAATCTGAGAAAAGATATAGAATTTAACTTTGACCAAAAACTTCAATGTGCGCCCCATTGGATTTGCATGTGTCTCTCTTTGACCCTGGTCTGACAGGAAGAGAAACTAGGTAGAATTCGGCAGACGCGCATATTTGTAGTAGCCGTAGGATGTTTACATTATACTGTAAACGTCTCATTTTCGGCCTCGTTCCCTGCAGAAACTCGTTCTGGCTGCCGGACTATAGAAGTGGTAACAGCCGCTCGTGTGAGCATCGATCTGCGTCAATATTGCTGCAAAGCTAATCATTAGAAACGGACCACCAAAATTTCTCTGAAATTCAATCGATTCTCATGCATTTCATTTTTTTGCATGGAATCGACACATACTGAAGAGCATTTACAAAAAATTGTCAATTTTTGTTGGATAAGAAATAATAGATCGGTAGCTACCGTGAAGTTGTGCAAGGGTGAGGTTGCTAGAAACTTTCGCATGACATTTTGCACCTCTTGACTGCTACAAAACTGCACGTCTGCCGAATCAAATCGCTTGCCTTTCATAAATAGCTTTTATGAAAAAAACCAATGGATTTCCAGATGTGGAATGGTGGCATATTGGATATAAACACGATTTTATTGAGTTGTTGTCTGCACATTGAAGTAGAAGATGTATTTCCTCAACTGATTAGTAGAATGCGTTTATCGTTCAAACTTTTCCATATGAGCAGTCAAAACGAATGAACTATTGATGCAGACATCTTTTCCAGAGAGGAAAAGGCACAAATTTGTTGAAATTTTTATGAGAATGTTGTGAAGCTATCACACTAATGTTAATAAAGAAGGGAGACTCTGAACAAAGCCGATCACTTATGAAAGAAAATGACCTGTAGATGCTTTATACACTTATCATTTGAGGAAATACATCTACGACAGTAGAACATATTGAAGAATTGTAGAATGTATGAATACATTTAATCTGCAGATAAGAAGTCAGTAAAATCGTGCTTGCAACCAATATGTGGAAATTTCTCCATTGGAAACACTTGGAGTTCGCAAGGTACTTATAAAAGACAAACGATCTCATCCAGCGGACTTTCAGCTTCGTACTGGTCAAGAGGTGCACAAACTATGCAAAACTTTCATGCACGACATCGACATGAGGTTGTAGGTTCGAATCCTTCCAGCCGCACATATTTTCCTTGATGATTTGATCTACCATAATATTTCACTTCATTACATTGGTAATCAATTGCATTGGCGATATGGTTTGAGAAGTTTTGGTGGAAATGGTATTAATATCGGCAGTCACAATTGGGACGAAATATTTAATCACTCACCATAAGTGCGTGACCATTAACAATGTGTGATGATAATGGCTTCACGGTGGTCCCAAACACATGTTTTATGAAAAAAATTGTACAAGAAAGCTATGATGTTCTTTACATTTGTTCAGGCCTACTTTATCAAAATATATAAATATTTAAATGTTTCACCGTGCTATTCATGAAATATTCAAAATTTGAATTTTTTTGAATTTTTGAGACATACTACTTAATTAATTTTCAAAAAATCTCTCGAACAAAAAATGTACTGAACTTCTATGAACATGACTAAATTATATAAGCTATAATGAGCATTTGGTTAAAAATTTAGAGGATTTCATCGAGCTATTGCAGAGAAAAGCACCATAGAACATTAACTGATCATAATTTTTATTTTCATTTTTGACATATTTTTATTATTCCTAACTGACGCATAATTGCACTAACTCAGTGACGGAACTTTTCATCAGTGTGAACCTCAAGGAGAATCATAAGCGTTATTTTATTATTTGTATCGCATTGCTGGGTATACAAATGGCATGGGCTTTGTCAGCTCTTTTGTGTTCTCTATTCACCGATCGTTTTCACATTATCACAAATTACAGCTTGTTTCATAAAAAATGGATCACCCTTAAACATCGCCTTAACTTCAACAGTAGTAAGCCCGTCCCAAAATCAAGTGCAAAATGTGCAACGATGAGTCATCATGCTGACTCAGCCCCCCCTGGAAGGCAGAAGGGAGAAAGTCAAGGATGTGCCGGGAGGAATGGGTCCGAGAGGAAGAAACCGTTCCCCAACCCCCCTGGAAGGAAGGAGTTTTCCAACAAGGGTAGGAATCTGGGAAGGAAGGCGGTGAGGGTAGGAATGTGGGAATGATAGAGTGAGAAAGGGTAGGTTTTGGTGGTTTTGGGATGAGAAAGGTTGGAATTCGGCATGAAGGAGGGTTCAGATGGGAAATTGGAGTTCAGATTCGGAGTCTACGTGAAATTTTGGGTTAGGAAGGTTGTTTCCAGCTCAATCGGAGAGAAAAAGTTCTGACCTTCCCCCCCCCTCTGGAACGAGACTTCCAACTTTGGTTCCAGAGATTGTAGAAAGTCGTGCGATAGCTCGTTTAAAAGCTAGGAGTGAGACAAATTCAATGGAAAGAACGGCTTGTTCATGTCTGCCTTCGTTTAGATGTGAGACGCCATTGAAAATGTTGGACATTGGCGAAAAAGCGACAGAGTTAGAATTTTTACGTAAACGGCTCTAGCGGGTGAACGAAGCCTTGGACGGGAAAACAGAGACCAGATTTGGAATCAGCATGACATTTTACACCTGAATGTCATTCATGCTATGTCTCCGAAGTGATAGGAAGAAAGATGACAGATGCAGTAGAGTTTGCGAATGAATTTTGTTCACTACGCTTTCATCGACAAAGTCTTCGTTTAGGCGTGATTAGGGACTACATCATTTCATTTCATCATGAAAAGGCAGACTTAGAATTTGCTATTGCTAGAGGTTACTTCGTTTTCCAACTGCTCATGGACAGTTTGATGAATAAAGATGTGAAAGGTCGATTAGTTGCAGAGATTGAATTTGAGAAAGTGACTGATGAACATGCAGGTAAACGTGTAGTGTTTCATTTTGCATCCTATTCTGCAGAGACGATACATGATCCAAAAGATTTCTATCAGCGACACATGACGAAAATTGCATCTCGACTAGATTCATTTCAAGATCATGGATCCAACTTGCTCTTATGTCGCATAAAACACATTCATATTCAACTCAATGCGCTAAACTAGATTTGACTACAAGATTTGGGAAAAGCAATCATGAGTCAGTCGTCCGCGTGCGTCCTTTTCCCTGCCGCAACGAAGTCAGGGGAGAAACGGAGGTCTCTGATTGGCTCACATAGTGTCAAATGTGGATTCTCAGGAGACTATAAAAGCAGACGTCTCCCCATTGTCTCTTCATTTCATTCTCTTGACTTGGAAAGTGTGTGTTACTTGCTCAAGCCCTTCTCCGTCTCAGTTTTGTCTGATTCAATCCTGTTTGCAAATTTACAAGTGAGTGTCATGACGGTGTGGCCTAAACCTTACCAACATTTTAGAAGAGAGACGCAGGAGGGTGTGTGGCCGATGATTGTTCAAGCTTATTTTGTTGAACCACCTCCACCACCTAGACGCTTTACCTTTAAGTCTTTTAAGGAATTGAAACTCAATTCGGGTCCTAAGCCCAAGACATTTAATTTGCTGGACGATGACGAAGACTTAGACTTTGGAGATAAGCTTTAAATCATGTGAACGCCCCAAAAGGTCCTTTTAAGGGCTACCTCATATGTCAATGCTAGGCTAACAATTTTCTTTTCTCTGATGATCATGAATGTACATAGTGGTATTCTTTCGTTACAGACTGCCATGGCCATGAATCCTACTCCAACTGCTGCATCACTGAATCCTCAACATCTCGAGCTGTAGAATCCGAAAATTGAAAAGGTAATTCACGGCTATCCTATCTACAAACAACAAGTACGCTACAACGGTGTTCGACTCTATCTTCAAACGCCGGCGGTATACTTACCAAAAGTGGATACGCAAGTAAATCGTTGCGGTCAAAACCTGAGTATCCCTATTGATGATTGGTTGCGTCAGCAGCTTGACATTTTGGAAGACGTTGTGAGGCAAAAGGCTCTTATTCCAACAGAACTATTACAGTTGTGGCCAGAAAAGAAAACTTCTTATTATAAACCATTGTATCGCGGCACTCGCTGCTATATTTTTCAAAGCAAGTATTGTAAAGTAACTTTAGGAGCAACAGTTGAACAGTCAGTTGAAACAGAATTGTCAACGCTAGGTGAAGGCTTTTATTTCTTTCGCATTGAGGTGCCTGCTGTTTATGTGGGACCTCATCAATCTGACGGTAATTTGATTTCTCTCAATTTGCGTATTGCTCAAATTCATCATCAACCTGAGTTAACAGGTCTTGATCACATTGAGAAAGTCATTGATTCTTGTGTCAAAGAGTGTCAAGAACCTGTGACCAAACCTAAACGTCGTCGCACATCAAAGAAAGATGGTGTTACCACCAAAGAGAAGTCTTAAGTATTGTAATCAGTTAGTATGTAGTGAATGTGGAGAACGTGGTCTTGTGCGTTATGTTCAATTAAAACACTGTAATCATGTTGTATGTATCTTTTGTTATGCAAAGGACAGTCATCCTTGTAAAGTTCCTGCTCAATGTATCATCTTTTAATTAAGTCTTTTTGATATTGTAGGTTGTCATCTGTAGGTCATCATTGTAGGTTCTTATCTTCATAGACAGTGAGGGAACACCCATGCAGGAATTGAGTGCTATTGCAATGAGGGAAAGTGATCAAACTGTTGTTAGTGTATATCATAGATTTGCCTACTGTCCTCCACACAAAGACGAATGGTCACGGCGTCATGTGCATGGACTTGATCCTTCTATTTTGATTCATATTGGATTTTAAGGCTGGATTCGTCGTGTCGTGCGGTTGTGCGCTCTTGCCTGTCTGCCGTCTGGATTGATATTTTCCGTCGTCTTGGTGTTTCTCGGTGTCCTTTCTGGTTGAGTCTCGGTTCATTGAGTTCGTCTCAATCTAGTCCGTCTTTTGCTGTCCTTGGTTTTGGTCAATTCCTCATTTTTCGGTGGGATATTTGTGTTTTCGCGATTGCCTGTGGATTTGGTGAATTTGACTCATTCGTCGCTTCGCTGTGGCTGGTACACATTCGGATTTACTAAGTGTCAATTCATCCTATTGTTATCCGACGTCATCGCTTGTGTAGCTGATCTGCAGTGCCTCCGTTAAAGTTTGATTGATCGTGGTTGCTTGAGCGAGCTGGTATTGTCAGCCGTATTCCGACCATCAGCTGTTATTTCTGGATTTTTGTCCACACCTCCTCGCCGGTTGGATTGCGATTATCGATCGCTTATCACGTGACTGTGACGAGAATCTCTACTTGGAGCTATTTTTAGTGGAAACTACAAGCAGCTCGATACAGGCATCAAGCACGCTAACATTTTTATGTTACGATCTGTCACCGCTCTTTGTAACAACAAACAATGGCGAACAATCCAACACCGAAACGTTTGAGATCTGGATCCTTACAGATAAATCAACTGTCTGAAATAAAACAGCTGATTGAAGAATCAAACGAAGAGACCATTGAGTCTTTCAAAAATAATTTCAACACGCTAATACGTGACATTGAAAACTTGACTGTGCGTTTTCAAGCTATTGAAGAGTCAGTTGCCTCCATTAAGAGAGACCAGACTATTTTTTAATCTGAAATAGCTTCATTGAAAGAGGTGATCGAATTTTCAAAAGAGGAATCCATTGAATTGGGCTTAATTGAGATGGATGATCGAGTAAATAGGATGAATAGCGTCATCTTTCACGGTTTGGGTGAAGCAGGGGGAACGGTTGAGGAGAGAATCGCTGCAGACAAGCGCGAGGTAGAAAAGATTATTACTGAAGAACTTGATGTTGACACCGTGGTTGAAGATGTCAGACGAATAGGACGTCCTGGTAAGAAGGGATTTCGCTTACTTCGTGTTTCGCTTACCAACAATGCCGCGAGAGCCAAAGTGTTAAGAAAAGCAAAATCATTAAAAAACACTGAATATAAAGACATTTTTATTCATGCTGACTTAACCAAGATGCAGCGAGATAGAGAGAAAGCAGTAAGAACCGAATTAAAGCATAGACGAGACAATGGGGAGGATGTTGTGATGCATCGTGGTTCCATTCGTTTGCGATCAGATCTGACGAATTTTCACCGTTGATTTTACCTGACAGGCAGTCATACCCATCTATTTTTCTAACGAACGCTCGGTCAATTGTTTCATGCTACGGACCTCGTTAACATGCGTATAGACCGCATGGGTCTACAACTAGCGCCCTCGTTGAGTTGTGTGATATTATAACACGCTTCCTCGATCAGAAATCAACGGCATCCGTTAACGTGTACTGTCTCGACTTGGCCAGGGCTTTTGATAAGCTTCAACATCGGCGTTTAATAAATTATTTGAATTCTTGTGGCTTGCAACATGGATTTTTGACATGGCTTCTGTCATATTTGAGTGGTCGTGAAATGTGCGTTACAATTTTGAATAGTTATGGTCCAACAGCATCAGTGTGCTCTGGAGTTCTCCAAGGTTAAGTTTTGGGTCCAACACTATTTGCAGCTTTTATGGGATGCATCAATCTTCCTTTTGGAAACATTGAATGTGTGTTATATGCAGATGATGTGACAGTTGTTGAATTTGTACAACATGATGGTTCTTCTTCAGTCGATCTTGGTATTTGTGAGTCCATATTTCAAGATAAAGGTTTGTCCTTGAACAGGTCAAAGTGCAAGCAATTGACTATACAGCGTTCCACTGGTGCCACCATTGCACATGAGAATGGTTTTGTAAAAGAAGAATCCCTTAAACTTCTCGGCATAACTTTAAATAATCGTCTGAAATGGAATGTCCAAATTTCACAACTCTTAACAGCTGCATCTCGCAGACTTTATGTGATTAAATGTCTGAAGTCCTTCTTGCCGTCTCATACTCTGATAAATGTATATCATTCTCTGATAACTCAGTATTTTCTATATGCATCCCCCGTGTACGGTTGTCTTCCCTCAACCCTTTGTGATCGATTGGAAAAGTTTCAGAGAAGAGCCCATAGACTTATCTGGAACTCTACTTCTTCCTGTGACAAATTTCCCCCGATAGCCGAGAAACTTGAATTTTCTGCTTTGCGTCTCTTGCAGACATCAGAGATAAACATTTCGCATCCTCTACACGACTTGGTTCCTGAGAGATTAAGTGTTACTAAGAAATTAAGAGTGCCATGCTCCAGCACGACACGTCGATTGAATTCATTCTTTCCGTGGGTTTCATGCCTACAGAATGTTTTATGTTAGTCTACTTTTTTTGTTCCTTTATGTTTGACCTATTGATTTCACTGTATTCGTGTCACTTCTTTATTTATATTTCTTAACCGTATGTCTTGATTTGAAATCTGTAACATTGAATGTGTAACTTTGTGATTATCAGTTTGTGAATAAACGCTACTACTACTACTACTACTATTTGTGAATGAAACGTATTTGATAAGTGATATCAAACGGTGGCTGTCAGGTTTTCATATTGTTAAAATATTAGGAAATGATTCTGAACGAGAAGCAACAACACTTCAGTTGCACATTGATAATTTATATTTACCATGTTGGGTAGATCGTGTAAGACAAGACTATCATATGCATTGTGATCAAAAGAAATTTAGAATTGAAATGATTTTTGATATGGCTGTATGTTTCGGTGAGAGACATCACCTTTACAGACCACCATCCCATTGTAATACTAGAAATAAAGTCACCTACATTGCAAAACTCTCTTCACGCTGGCATTGTAGTCTCTATGACGTTTATGAACTGTATCTATATTATTGTCAACAGCATGGGTATATGTAAAACATGTTTTTACTCCTTGTGAATGGGTGATGATCATTTTATGAAGTGTATTCTGTACTTGAAAATTCTGACTGATGTTGAATGAACTTACAGTGGAACATGATTGTTATTTCTGTTTTATTCATAGTGGAAGTCATTGAAGCAATATGAAATCTATAGTCACAACGTTTATGATGGCGTATCGTACACTAAGTAACCACATGTGTAATTTGACTCTTGATAAACAGGATTCGATGAATTTTTACAAGCTTGGAAACTTACATTTAAAGTAGAGATGAATGATGTGACAGTGGCAGCAATTGAAAGTCTTCCTCTCTTCAAAAGATAAATAGAGAATTTACAACCTCGAGATGTGAAGGGTAGACTCATTGCTTATATTGAGTTGAAAGATTTGCAAAAGCCACTTCGTTTTGAATTCTATTCCTCAGAATGGACTGCTCTTGGTGACCTATCTAATGCACGACATACGGAGAAAATTATGGAGAAAATGGAAGAGACGATGGAAGGAAATGCATACATTGTTAAATATATCATGATTCAAATGAGTGTGTTTACATCCACGACTTTGTTTGATCGTCGACACATTGTGTAGATGCAATAAAGATTTCTTTTCACTGAGTATTTTGTAATGGTGCATAGAGCAACATGAGTCATTGCGCTTTATTAGATAAATGAATGCGTCTTTGTTCGCTAAAAGGGGTGTGTCACTTAAGTCTTTGTGAGGACTAGAACGACTTTGTAAGAGGGCAGTCAGTCATAGGGAAGGTTTCCACACACGCAGTCAAAAGTTCACGTGTGATAACTCTTTGTCACGTAACAAAGACAGGGAAAACGTGAAAAGGGAAACGCATGTGATTGAAGTTAGGTCTGGTTATAAAACGGACGACTGAGCTCATGGCATTCATTTTCGTCCTTGCGCTAACCATGCAGTTGCTCGAAGCTATCAACTCCTCTGCTCTCGCACTGGGTACACTGAACTCTCTTACTTTAGCATCGGGTAAAAATGCTTTCAATCAAAAGATAACTCATCATGGAGAAGCCGTAACCATAAAAACTCCAAGTCATCGGATGGCTTATCTAAAGGTTATGTCAAGAAAGTATGGTCTCGCCGTGTGTGTGCCGATAGACTATAGGACACGGTTACAATTCAATGATCTTGAAACATTCCTGAAAGAAAATCTCACCATTCCCAAAGAAAGTGTTCGACACAATGGGAAGCGGTTACAAGTTCTCATCATGGAAAGACGATACATGTATGTTCATATGGATAGACACTGTCTCATCATCCATGAAAAGGAGGGCAGCGAATTCGACTTACTCAATTGCAAACCTCTCCCCATTTTGGGAAAAGGATTCTACTCCTTCGAAATTCAAATTCAAACCATCTACATGGGTCCGCGCAGGGACGGAAGGTTGTTTACGTTGAATCCCTATCTTGTCTCCATAACCTTCAAAAATGATGTCCATGTTGATGATGATCAACTACAGTAACACTCTCTACACACACACTGAGAACGCACCATCGGTCTCTATGAGACCACGGCCTAACGGCCACCGTATCAAGAAAGAAAATGTACACTCACCATGCCATACATGTACATGACTCTCCTTCTTTCTTAGGCATACCCTTCTTCGTTCAGGTTTTAAACATGTGGAAATTATCAGCATGCCTCTATGTATCATGGAAAAGTCAGTGTGTTACATTTCATGATACGAAACGTCATATTCAGATAACTCTAGAACGCTTTCAACTACGAAGGTTACATCGCGCAATGCTATCCAACTCTTGCCGTGTCATTAACGTAGGAGACGTCATTGTATTTATTCGCATTCAAGAGATGATTCTACATAATGATCACTGCTACATCGTGATTCCAAAACCCTCATGAGGAAAGTATAAAAGGGAAGGTCACTCAACCCTCATGTCATTTGTGAATCATGCTCCCCATCCGCATCATCAACGCCATGCGCGAAATGAATCTGAGAAGAGATATCGATTTAGAACAGTTGCATACCCATCTTCCCGATTCAGTCTATCATCGCGGTCAACCACAAATGTTGGTCATTCGCATGAGCAGCGGTCGAAATCTTCAAATCTTTCGCTGCGGCAAAATCCAAGTCCTAGGAAACCTTTCTAATTTCATGATGCAGTCCATGTGTTACGAAGTCGTCAAGAAAATGCGAACACTCATGCCTCATCTACGCCTCAGTCCCCTGACATTGAAGAATACAGTAGTGTCTGTTCAATTGAAGATGTTAGTGAATCTAGCCAACATTAAAACCAGTAATCATTGTATATTTTATGAAACTGAACTCTTTCCTGCTGCTCTGATTCGGAAGTGGCATCCTGTACATATTGCAGTGTTTCACAACGGACATTGTATCATGACTGGTTTACGTGATATCAGTAAAGTAGCTGACATTGTTAAATCTTTAATGCGTTATCTGTATGAGTCACAGTTAATAGAATCGTGTTAATCACATGATGTGTTTTGAATGAGTCATCGCAATGAACTATCGCCCACACACTTGTCGGTGAAAAGGTCATCAATAAGGTTCTTCGCTTTATGATGAGTCAGCGCTATTCATAGACATGAAATAATGCCCACACACGTGTCGGTGAAAAGGTTGAACAAGACTGATTACATTCCTATCTAACTGACTGGCGCTTTACCACTTCATGAATCAGAGCTATTTATAGACATGAGTCGACAAAGTGGTTGATGTTTCCTAAGCCGAAGAAATTGTCATGATGTTACATTCGTTGGTGAGGATGTTAACTTACAAACTCTGACATGGTTATGACTTTATTTTATACTTTACCTATCTTGCAAACAGTGAAATACTTATGACTCTATTTTGTACTTCACCTAACTTACAAACTTTACAAACAGTGACATACTTATGACTTTATTTTGTACTTCACCTATCTTACAAACTTTACAAACAGTGAAATGATTCTGACTTCATTTTATATTTCACCTATCTTACAAACAGTGACATGCTTATGACATCATTACCAAGTCAGTCCCACCTATTTGAACCGCAACTTTATGTCAAAAGAAAAACGAGACAGTCTGTACATGATATGTTATTGAATGAAAGACATTTCATCACAGTCACACATAGTTAATACTATACACGGGGGAAACAAAATCACTCATGTGCAGGGAGAAAACAAAGTCACTGATGTGTCGGAAACTGTACAGGGACAAATCAAAGTGAGCAAAAGCACTGGATACCCAATCGATGATATGCTGTGATCAGGAGTTGGGCGCATGTTACAAGGCAGTCACTCACAACACCCCATAGAAAACGCCATGGAGTGAAAAAGCAAAACATCAACCACAACACAGAGGAAGCATTCATCATCATATATCGCCGGACGGAGGAGGAGAAAGTTTCTGTCTCTTGGGTGGAGGTAGATGAGTGTCTGGATGGCCGTACGGTAATGAGTGGTTAGGACTCATCCAGCATCGCTTGTCTTCCCAAGCTGAGAGACCTCGTTTCCTAGACGTCGTTGTTCTGACTTGATGCGACTGTGATTTTAAAATGGTCATTTCTACTTTTTTAATTTTAAGTGAATCTAAGGCATCTTGATAGTCCCTATGTGTCATTTTTCTAACGATTGACTTTGAGATGCCTTTCGCCTGTTTAATAGAAAGCTCTGAGAATTTTAGCTTCATGGAGTACATTTTAGGGTGAAGCAAGATCATCTCCTCCATCTGTCTGCCGGCACACTCATCCTTGAAGCAGCCAAGCTTCGCTTTATTTGAGGTAGAGTAAAGCGGATGGTCAGTGGGATAGTAGGAACTATCAAACTTGGGTGCTAAATATTTTAAAATGTCTTCCTGCTTGACTTGGCTCGTGGTTGTCAAAGCTAGGAAGAAGGTGTCTGTACCGCCTCCTACTAATTCCACATGTTGGATCAATGGGCAAGTTTTAAAGGTGTGGTAAAACAACTTGTACATTTCTAACTGGGAGTGACCCAAGAAAGCTTGACCGACATAAATGGGCTTGCAAAGTTCTACTTTGGATTTTAACATTTTAAACCAGTGATGTCTTCGGAAATGACATCATGGTGACAAAACAGCGGTGAACGACATAACTTGATACTCGTTTCCGGATCAGTCACAATACGATAGTCCATGCGCTTTCTTGCATCCTCTATGGTTTTACCCAGTGGCGTGCGGTCCATGTGTGCGATGCATGCGGCGAATGCGTATGTAAACTTGAGTAATCTGATTATTCATTATGTTCAACACGTTTATTTCATCAAGTATCAGTTAGATCGCCTTCCAATTGTGAGTAGGGCGTATGACGACATCACAAAATTCCATCTTCATAAATGAATTACATAACTGGGTGAATATTTAGTGGAGGCATCGCCGCATCCAACCTCCCATTCATTATGCATTGACTCCTCATACAGCGGCGATGAAGCCAGGCGTCAGCGTACAGAGGCGGGAGAATTCGGTCGCTCTATCGCATGCTTGCAAATTAGGGAAGGAAACTCTCGCTGTAGTTGTGTGCATGCCACTCAGTGCACACAATGTATGAAAGCCACACGCTTTGTAATCCGGCGGTAATCATGTTACTGTGAGCAATTTCCGCAAATTCTGTTTGACGAGTTCAAAGACAAGTAGGCTACGGCCATTTATTTGATTTTCCTCGGTTGCGCAATGAGTTGATCATTCTTTACAAAAGTGATGAATTTCGCACGTACAATATCCATGAACTGAATGTTTGTTTCGAAAGACAAAATTCGGGTGCAACGCTGCCTGAGACAAACAAATTCACGAGACTGGCACTGACCTTTTCCAGTACCACGGCGTCCTGTGAACGATCATTTTCTGCACTAAAGCGGATCAATTCTTTCACTAGGACCAGTTAAGGTGAAGAGAGATTGTCAGCTCTCGCCGTTATCGCCATCGAGAAGGAGTTGTTGAATAAATTGCAGGACAACTCCTCCGTCTTCTACGACACTGTCATCAATGACTTTATCAAGAAGTCTCGAAGAATGGATCTAATCTTTAAATGATTTTCATTTTTGATTTTATACAGAATATATCTGCAATGTATAATACTAGTTGTTTTGTGAATTCTACATGTAGATGAATGTGTTGGAAATTATAATAAGTATTATCTGGTGATAAGCTGATCATACAACTTATAACATGCAGCATGTACATAGATTAGGCATAAAGCTTAGGCATACATGTTATCATGCACTATGGTAGACTAAATATATCGCATGCCCACCACTTGAGACCACCGCACGCCACTGGTTTTACCAAAGAGGGCATTATTCTTAAATCTAAAGAAGTCCTTTTCGAAAAAATTCTTGGATTCATCCCGTTTCTTACTATTAAATTCTATATACGGTTTTAGAAAGGGCTTCTGCCTAAACTGGATAGCGCGATGGACTTTGTCAAGTTGCATCCCCATACTAGATAGAATTTGAGGATGGAATAGTGCACGATATAATGCTGCTTGTTGTATTGGGTGAGCAACAACTTCCTAGTGGGTTTATATTTTAAGTCATTTTCCGCCTCATATTGCTTATTGTATTCTATTCTTCCATAAAGGGAGAGAACATATCTGGACGGACTATGCCAGATTCGGGTGCGAGAGGAAAATCAACTGTCTTATTCTTAGTACACTCTGGCTAGATGAGGTCGACTTCAAATAAATAACCTATGTCGGCCTCATCTCCCAGTGCCATGATGTGCGCTAGATTGGAGAAGTATTCAATGTCATGGGGCTCTACCCATTGGAAGTCAGACTGTGGCAAAGGCTTGGATAATGCACTCCCATATAAATTATTTTGGTCTATGTACATTATATGTGTGGTCGATCCTATGTCTTGGGTGCTGTTGACAACATGTTTGTTGACAAATGTTAAGCCTCCCCTAATACCACATTCAAATAACGTACATTTCTGCATCTTGCAGAAAATGTATTCTCTCTTTTGTCATCTTGAAGGCTGACTGACAGGACAGCCACGGTAGACTTACAAAATGGACGGGGTCTAAGGCGTCCTGTTCTAATGTGACTTTCCTAAAAGTCTCAAACACGTCAGCCAACAGATAGACGTCTAATTTTAGGTAGGCAAGCATGTAGTCACCAAAAGTGCGACGCCTAAATTCTTGCCATGCTTGCTCTGCATGCCTATAGTCATCCAGCGAACAGTCCTCACCCGTCAAATCATTTTTAAATTTATCGATGGACGGAAGGGATGTCTCCTTCAATGTGTCCATTGAACTGAAATAACTATAAGGAAACACCCCTTTCCGTCGCATCAGACTGTCACTTATGTTGGGATAGTCTTTCTTTAAATGTTGAGTGAGGGGAAGTGTTTCTAAATTATAACCAACGCGGCTAAGGAAGAAGACATAAACTGGAAACTGTCTAGAAACTTTATGTCATAGAAGACAGGCTTCCCCTCTTTCGTCTTATCGACTTGTACTTTGGCAGTGATGCACATAAATTTTTCCTTACTTTGTGCAATCACTTTGGATGACCAGGATTTCATTTTACCGAATCCATGGCGAATGATGATGTGAGCATCATAACATTCAAAGTTGTGGAAGATGACGGGTAGCGTTTGCCGTTTGAGCCTAAGTTTCATATTACATTTACTGCATAAGGCAGACCTAAATTTACCACTGAGATGGCAATGGTCCCTCACTTTCTTATGTTGCTGATCATCAAAGGATGAACAGCAGCGGGGACATTCCGTGGTCCTATCAAATCTAAGTCTATCGGCTGCTGTAAAGCACATGGGTTTCCTAGTCAGCTCCGTTTCATACGGTTGATGAAAACGAGCTTTCCTATCAAAAAAGTTGAGGAAGTTTTCAACGCACTCCTCGCCTTGCCACACATGCATTTTATTTTGATTCCTAGAATATGGATGCCAAACTTCATAACAGGCAGTGGCTGCTGGCTCATGACCTAGGTCTTCTTGTTCAATGTAACATTCAATGTCCGCATAGATGGTACATATGGCACTGAGCTCATTGCCATTTTCCTCATACCTATAAAATTTATCTTTAGGCATGACTTCCATTTGAAGTTTACCCCGAGAGCACCACTCGTAATGCTGTTCAAAAAATGCTTTGGATGTGAAACGTCGTGTGCAGCGATCACAGTAATAATGTTTGTCATCATAACTTTGTTGGTGGCGATACAATCTAGAAATTTTAGGAACGCCACAATAATGCCATTGTGGGTGGTTGTCGCCATAGACTAGGAGAAAATTGACAACTCGGTCGAAGTTACTTTGGCGGTTGTTATACCTAACGCCTTTGAGACCTTTTTCCCAGAGATGGACGACGATCTTAATGTTATTGAGTTTTTCAAATTGGGCGATGCCTTTAAAATCTAGTGTGTTGACATCTAACCCGTCAAACTTAAGCTCATCCTCCCATTCACGATATTTAGTGATTCGTTCACGATTTATACCTACATCATTATAGTGAAGAATGGAGAGTACGGCATACTTGAAACACTGGGACTGACACTCTACATTGATGACAGCGTTTTTGCTAGCCAGTGCTTTGGGGACTGTGAAACAACCGCTCCCTTGCAAATTTTCTAAAAGATTGATTTTAATGTCTACTTTCTCTATCCCATCAAAAACCAGACCGCTGTCTCTTTCATTAAATTTATTTAAGTTGCTGACGAGATAGGTCGCATGTCTCTCTATCCACTAGTTTATATCACCTATGAGATCAGCAGCACAGGAGGCTATCCTAATGGTGACGGTGGACTCTACTTCTCCCGTGCTACTGTCTACCTTATTGAAACTAGCAGTGAGATAGAACATGCCTTTGAGTAAAAATCTATCTAAGCTCGCCAACATTTGATGTATTAAGCCTATATTATTCATCAAGAAAGGATGAATATCTTGCACAGCTTCAGAGCTTTCTAACTCATAGTCGCGAACGAGCCTCTCAAGGGAAAACTTGCTCAGCCTTAGAGTGACGTTGTTGTCAGTGTAAAGCTCAGTGGGATGAGTGTGACAGAGTGTGTGCGAAGAAAGAACAAACTCTGTAGGAAAGGTCTTCCGACACGAAGAACAGGAAAAACCGACGTGCGATGAAGGATGCTTCCTACCTGTTGTTGTCGGTGGTTGCCTCACACTGCCACAGGAACCGCCTTCGATGTGGACTCGCAAGTTGGTGCTGTTGTAGAACGTGCGTCCACAGCCTTCACACTTGGGCCGTTGAGGGATCGGTCGGCGCTTCCCTCCCCTGCAGGCATGGCCAGCGGTGTGACGTCTCAAACTGTAGGCTGAGTCGAAGACCCTGTCACACCGCTGGCATCGAAAGTCCTTCTCCTATTCGACTCCAATCACCCTCTCCTCTCCGACTATCTCCAACTCCTCCTGCTCCTCCAGGAATCTCTCTACCGACTGAACGTAGAGGAGAGGGAGGTCGTTTGCTGCAGGTGGTGGTGGCGATGCAGGGATGACGATGGGACGGGAGGGAACGTCGCCGTCCAGGAGGTAGACCGCCAGATCTGTTGAGAAAAAGAGAAAAGAGAATAGTAACATGATCATAACTTCAAGTTTGAAGTCTTAGCCCCCTATTTCCCAATCACGGATACTTATCATCTAATGAATTGATTTCCGGCAACACCGATGGACGCGTAGGAGGCAGGAGAGGGACACGAGCCGAGGGTGTAAGGGTCCTTGGCTTTGCTGTTGGAGGGACGTGGTGACGAGGAGCAGGGACTGGCGCAGGGAGCGGAGCAGGCGGTGGAGGTGGGGCGATGACAATGCCCGAGAGAGGAGTCGCACCTTGCTCGGAGGTAGATGGGTGGGAAGGTAGGGCCGGAAATTCAGCGTCGAATCTCCGCCTCGCGGCTTCTTTCCACTTCTTCATCTTGGTCATATCTGTAGAGAGGAAAGAGAGATTAGATAATGAGACAAGGATGATGCAGAGGATCTGAAACAGTCTAAACATGAAATGTTAAAGATACTTACACTTGCCAAGCCGCTCATAGGCTTCCCCGATTACTCCTTGGGGGACGGGTTCCCCATTACGAATACATTCATGCACTGAAAAAGAATGACAGCAAAGATAAGCAGAGGTAAAATTTGGATTCGGTTTAAACATGAACAAAATAAGGGAGGGGCTCTTGATTTTAATGAGGATGTCTACCCTAATGATGTTAGTAATGGAATGAGTCAACCTTGATGCAAATACTTACATTGCTCGATGGTGGCCTTCTCGATCTCAGCAGCAATACGGTAATTTTCAACTTTGTTGAATTCTATTTTTGATCGATTACAGACAGCAGATTACGTTAGTAGATTTCAATCACTGAAGAGGAAAGATGAGAGTCGTTTCATTTGCCTAGTCAACGTTTATCATGGGAACAATCATTGAAGTGACATCCAATGAATTACATTTCACTCTACTCCATATCATAAAGACTAACCTTTGTCGAATGGTTGAAGTACTCTGACCTGGCGAGAGAAAGCGTCACGTTGAGTATGAAGTCGAACGCCCAACATGAGCAATTGCTCAGAGTTTTCGGTCTAACAAACGACGAACAACCCGTGCAGCGCAATCCCTCTACGGCAGTACCCGCCGTCCCGAAGGAACGCTCGAGCAAAGGAGGTATTACAGCGATGATATGTTTTATGAGCAGAAGCGAATCTCTTGATAGCAAGAGACTATTCAACTTGATAGCAAGTCAAAACAACCTGATAGCAGGAGCTCACCGATTCTGACCTTGTGAAAGATAAATGTGAAGAGCAGAGCTGGTGCACTGCCTTTTATAAGATTTTCCTAAGCGGTGAATGGATGAGACCTCTCGTCCAATCACAGACGAGCTAGAGTTCCCGATGTGTGCACGCACATCTGTAACGCGTTATTGAAATCATCTTAGACAAAAATGATGTTTAGCAATAGACTCAACGATGGCACCTGAAGTCAATACATTGAAACATGATGATTGCGCGATTCGTTTTCATCAAGAGAGCTTCGGAGGCTTAATACAAGATTACATCCTTGAGTTTCAAAGGGAGGAGACAGAATTGGAAGCATGTTTAGACTACACACGAGAAATATTTACGGAGTTGATATCTTATTTCAAAGACAGTCTCATCAAGGCTCACTTAATTGCACATGTCAATTACACTCATTTTCCACAAGGTGAAGCAGCGGAAAGTGTTGACTTTCAATTTTGTTCCTAGGGACAAGAATATGTTACTGATGCTTCTGAGTTTTATACACGACATCTGCGGAAGATTATTTCTCGGATGGAAAACTTTCATGGTTACTGCGATCATTGGCTTCTGAATAAATAAACCATATTGTCATTGCTATTAGTAAAGTGGGTTTCAATGATGTTAAATCAAAGACCAAATTAAGTATTTTTTCATGACGACGTTTTGCTAACTATACTTTAGAGGTAACGACTCTCTACTGATACCATGTAGTTGATTTCTATAAACGGTAGACTTGTTACCCTTCGTGGTAGTATTATTCATGAATGGTTTATCATGTTGAGTTCAATCTTCGAAATAACTATATTTGGAACATCACATGTCTCCCTATGTCTTTCTGCTGATTTTACTAACTTACGTTTTCTTCAATACTTGTATAGCAATCGACTGCGATACAGTAAAGTAACGTTCAGAGCTTGTACACTACTGAAGAGAGAAGTCTGATGTGTTGCATGTGGTGCAAGGGTGGCCTCCCATTTGATTCCGTTTCATCATTTGTTGTTCCCCTCTGCATTCCATATCCGAAGATGTGTGGCGGGCTTGGGACCGCTTTAGCTGCATTAGAAGGTACCCCTTAAGAGGGCTCATGGGGAGTTCTCCGTCCACCGACACTACTCTCTCTCTCTTCATCGACTATTGCAAGAACTCTGAAAGAAAAAGAATAGGAGATTAGAGGCGGTAAGGAAATGATCATGTTGAAGCAACTTACTGGGAACTTTCTTCCGAATTTTTCGGACGACGAAGTCCTCAAGTTGACCGGCGATGTCCATGCTCATGTGCAGACATCGGACTCCGTCGCCCTCGTAGCACTCCTGCGTCTGATTTGGGTCACTTGTGATGGTTGGGGCGTCGCACACATTATTTTCAAAGAGGGGAAGATGGACTTCATACACTCTTCTTTTTCTACACTTCTCACGCTCATGCAATCGCTCCACTTCCGACAACAACCGCCTGTTTATCACCTTCGTCTCTTCAACTTTCTTCACCACACCTCGCATGCGCTCCACCTCATTCTTCTCACACATCAACTCCGACTCTAAGGCCTCAACCGCCTTCACTCGCTTCATCATTCCACTCCTTTCGTTCAACCACTCCTGCTCCTTCACTCGCATCTCCTCCAACTCCTCTCTCATCACCTTCATACCCTCAACCTCCGCCTTCAGCTCTTCATTCTCCTTCAAAACTTTTCTATTCACACTCTCCATACCCATCATACGATCCTTCAACCTCACAAACGCCTCCGTATCATGCACCTTTTTCCTAGGCGATGATGTAGCTACAGGCTCAACAACTTCCTGACTCTCCATGTCTTTCTTTTCCTGTGCGTCCCACTCTTCCTTGAAATCAGTTATATCCTCAAACAAATCTTCCATCACCGCATCCAAATCATTCTCATTAGTCTTCCTAATTTCCGCTCTCAACTCCACTTCCTCAGTCGCATCCCCATCACTTTTCTCAGCCATCCCCTTCACAATCAAAGCTACATCCCTACCATTCTCCTCCATTGCCAACAATATTCCCTCAAAACATGACTTGAACCCCTTCTCTCCGATGTTCCCAGTCTCACACTGCAAATGCGCCTTCATAAACTCTACCTCATCCCCCATCGCACATATCCGACAAGACACACAAAGCCTCAACATCACTTTCCTTTCATGGCCAATAGTCCCCTCTTCAGCTTTTAGGTGCTTTTTAAGATCGCTGCCTCGTGCGATGCGGCCACAGCTGCATTTCCCAACAAGCATTCTTGCATTACATTGCTTAGTCATTGTAAAGATTCTGTAAAGTAGAGTAAAATTTGATAGCAAGTGTTTATAGGATACTACTTGCTGATATGCATTGAAAGACTAGATCACCAAACACTTGATAGCAAACGTTGGAATAAAATCAACGACCAAATTTAAAGAGTATGATTCCTAGCTTTATCCTAAAACCCAAAGTTTGATAGCAAACCTTGTCAGAGCAGTCACCGTTCGTCTTGCAACTTGAAACAGGAGTGAAGACTAGAGAGAAGACGCGGTCTATATACCCAGCGAGCACAAAGCCATGATTCAGACCTTCCTTATTTGGCCATGCGCTTGACATGACAACAGCGGTTTTACCAACTATGGACATCGGCAGTTACCGTGCTTTCAGTTACCAACTCCCAACACAAAGACGGGTTACCCTAGGACGCGAAAAGGTTTGACGTCAATGCCTGCAGTAACCGTCGGAGTTATTTACAAGAGGAAACATCCCAAGTCGTTGCTTTGATCAGCTTGATGGCAAGCCGTGATTCACAAGCGTTTTGCAATGGCGATATTTAGATGCCACTCATGACAAGATAGCTAAGACTCAACCGATTGGCGTTTAAAGTGCTACGTTGAGAACTGTGTCAAATGCCCAACATGAGTTGCCCCAGCGGTTTCGGTCTAAAATATAACACACTCCCTTGCCACACTTATCACTACGGCATCGTCCGTCGTCCCGAAGGAACACCCTGTCAGTGGAATATTACAGCAAAACTCTCCGGGTCTTGCTCGCTTTCAGTGAAAAGCCGCTTGGTTCATGTGTGACTCGTACACACTTATACATGCCATCATTGACTTCAGCAGGGTCGAAAACCCCAGAAAACCTACAAAAATAGTGAATTTAAATTTTTCAGCATTTAGTACTACTTATGAAATTTTATATGTAGTCTGTCAATATAGGTCTGATCAATAGCGATCGTACCTTTTTTGAAGCAAGTCAAACAGACTTGTAGAAGCAAAGTTACAAGCCTTTAAAGTTTTGGAGTCTTTTATGGCCTGGAGACGAAGGCCATCTCCTGGCTAACCTTTAAGTCTGACGCCTTAGCTGATATCAGCAATGAAATTTTCTAAGTCGGTTTTCTACGGAAACCCGGTTTTTGGAATGTCCGATGCTATCATCAGAGCTCAGAGGGGCGACCTACCTTTGACAATCGCTCTCGTCTTAATGAAAAGTCTCAGTCGGTTCCCCGCTTATATAGTTTGTGGCGATCAGCTGATGACGTAAGATCCATCATCCAAAAACTTTAAACACGTCTATCTCCGGTTCTAGTGCTCCGATTGACTTCAAATTTTGACAGTCACGTTTACGCGCTCTAACCTTTCATTTAAGCTATTCGTCGACTCTCTACGATTGCCAAAAGCCGAGCTGAAAAAACTCTATCGTTTTTTCAAAAGTTCCAAAATCCTGGAAAATGCGCAAACATTCGATTTTTAACATGCTCTCATTTGGAAACGAAACCTTCCACAGATCTAAAAAGATAGGATCCTAGAGAACAAAGTGCAGTCTTGCCCCTAAAAGAAACCCGTGTTCTTCATTCACTTCCAATCCTCCGCTATTCATCGCCAAAGGTGGCCACAATTTAACATTTTCACAAAAAATCCCGTGTGGAGACCCAGTGTGAAGAAAATTTTCAACTTTTTCTCTCCGATTTACTTGAAACTCATCCTCTAGCTGCAGAATGGCATGCTGATTCCAAATCTGGTCTCTGTTTTCCCGTCCGAGGCTTCGTTCACCCGCTAGAGCCGTTTACGTAAAAACTCTAACTCTATCGTTTTTTCGCCAATGTCCAACATTTTCAATGGCGTCTCACATCTAAACGAAGGCATACATGAACAAGCCGTTCTTTCCATTGAATTTGTCTCACTCCTAGCTTTTAAACGAGCTATCGCACGACTTTCTACAATCTCTGGAACCAAAGTTGGAAGTCTCGTTCCAGAGGGGGGGGAAGGTCAGAACTTTTTCTCTCCGATTGAGCTGGAAACAAGTCGTCTAGACCCAACATTGGCCAAAAAGTCCAAATCCGCGGTCCATTTTCATGTCCAAGGCCTCGTTTAGCCGCTACAGACATTTTCATAAAATTCTAACTCTATCGCTTTTCGGTGATGGACAAAAATCTTAAAGTCACTCTCACATCTAAAAGAAGGTAGATATGAACAAGCCGTTTCTTCCACTGCATTTATCTCACTCCTAGCTTTTAAACGAGCTATTGCACGACTTTCTACAATCTCTGGAACCAAAGTTGGAAGTCTCGTTCCAGAGGGGGGGGGAAGGTCAGAACTTTTTCTCTCCGATTGAGCTGGAAACAAGTCGTCTAGACCCAACATTGGCCAAAAAGTCCAAATCCGCGGTCCATTTTCATGTCCAAGGCCTCGTTTAGCCGTTACAGACATTTTCATAAAATTCTAACTCTATCGCTTTTCGGTGATGGACAAAAATCTTAAAGTCACTCTCACATCTAAACGAAGGTAGATATGAACAAGCCGTTTCTTCCACTGCATTTATCTCACTCTTAGCTTTTAAATGAGTTATTGCACGACTTTCTACGATCTCGAGAACCAAAGTTGGAAGTCTCGTTCAGAGGGGGGGAGGTCAGAACTTTTTCTCTCCGATTCCGCTGGAAACAACCTTCCTAACCCAAAATTTTACGTAGACTCCGAATTCGCACTCCGTTTTCCCATCCAAGCACTCCTTCATGTCGAAAAATGGACTTTCTCATCCCAACACATCCAAAACCTGCCTTTTCTAACTCTAGCGTTTTCCTGCCATTTTCCTCTCTAAACCCAGGAAAATAGGACCAAACTGAGCTTTCCACTGCATTTTTCTCACTCTTAGCTTTCAAATGAGCTATCACACGACTTTCTACGATCTCTAGAACCAAAGTTGGAAGTCTCGTCCAGAGGGCGGGAAGTCCTCAAAATTTTTTCTCTCCGATTGAGGTGGAAACAACCTTCCTAACCCAAAATTTCACGTAGACTCCGAATCTGAACTCCAATTTCCCATCTGAACCCTCCTTCATGCCGAATTCCGACCTTTCTCACTCTATCCTTCCCACATTCCTACCCTCACCGCCTTCCTTCCCAGATTCCTACCCTTGTTGGAAAACTCCTTCCTTCCAGGGGGGTTGGGGAACGGTTTCTTCCTCTCGGACCCATTCCTCCCGGCATATCCTTGACTTTCTCCCTTCTGCCTTCCAGGGGGGGGGGCTGAGTCAGCATGATGACTCATCGTTGCACATTTTGCACTTGATTTTGGGACGGGCTTACTACTTTCAACCTTGTCTAACTCCGCCAAACTTGAACGAATTTCTCTGAAATTTGGAAGATATGTCAGTTGTGCTTACTAATATCATTGTTGGAAATTTCAAGCATGAACATTGAGTTGCTTTCCTGTTATAGATAAAAAAGTAGTATATAATTTGATCTTCATTTAGCAATGTTACACAAAATCATACCTCACTCTTATAAAATTACATTTGTTTCCTTTGTTATGTAATATGTTGTTCTACAAGCCAAAAGCTATCAAGCAAAACAAAAATAAAGAAAATTGGTCAATCAGAGCAAGTATAGCACCATTATTCATCAACAATAATGTAACTGCTACATGTGATTAACTGGAATTCATGTTCCATACCTTCCTGACTTCATTGCGGTGGTGTTGGCAGCACTCCTGAATGCTTTCAGCTAGAAATCTATCTCTTACCGGTTGAAAACAATACAAAGCACAAATGAACAATATCGAGATCGCATTCACAAAAGGCAAAGTGTCAGCCTTGCTAGAACTAGGGTTATCTTTGCGAGCTACAAGCAAGCGACTAAATGTCCCTTACACAAATGTGCATCGATGGCATAATGATGATTTTCGACTCTGTCGTAAAGAGGGCTCCGGCCGTCCACGCAAAACATCCAAACGTAGAGACCGCCTAATTTTGAGATTTGTTAAAGTTGATCCAAGTCTCTCGTTAACTGAGATGGCTGCACTAGACTCGTCTATTTCTAAGTCCACTATTCGTAGAAGACTTATTGAGTCGAATTTCAAGAGCTGTAAGAGGCCCTCTTAGATCACATTATCAGATCAGCATACAGAAAGACGTCTCAGATGGGCAATGAGTCATTGTCACTGGCGAAATCAATGGGATCGGATTGTCTGGTCTGATGAGGCATCAGTCCGTCTGAAGGATAGTGATGGTCGATTGAGATTATGGATAAAATCTGATCAGGAAATTCCGAGACATTTACATCGTCACCGGGTACAAGGTGGTGCGACTCTACTGATTTGGGCTGGCATTTGGACCAATGAACCATGAATTCTGAACGCTATGTGAATGTTTTACGAATGAACATTGGCCAAATGACAGATCAACTTGGAGATCCATCGACTTGGTTATTTATAGATGATAATGCTACGTGTCACAGGAGTAGTAGAGTCAACTTATGCAAGTCTCAATTACGGCTTAGGACATTATCTTGGCCAGCTCGTTCTCCTGATCTGAATCCCATAGAAAATGTATGGAGTATTCTAAAACTTAACGTTCGTCGTTCACTGCTACCTACAGATGGCGTATCACAACTTACGTCACTGTTAAAAAGAGAGTGGAGAAAGTTAGATCAGTCAAAAATCAACGATATCATCGAATCAATGCCTAGACGAATTGGTAATGTCATTGACAATAAGGATAGGGCCACAAAATATTAGCTTCTTAAGAACCGTTACTGTATCATAGCTTATCAGATTATATAAGGACATTTAAATATATTAGGGACATGAAATAACATGAAAAATGCTTTCTGTATCATACTTATGTTTTATTTAGTCAAATTTTAGGATGATCCACTTTTTATGAAACGGACTGTAGTTACAGTTTCACATCATTTACAGTTGATCGAAAGACATCTCAGTGTCCGCAGCAGATAATAAGGCTGATGCATAACATGCAGATTTCTATTGAATAATTTCAGTACCGACATGATTGTTCGCATGATTCGATTCCCACAGGGTTGAGACATTAGGTATGTAGATTTCTATGTAGCAATTTTACTTCATTCTCAAGCTGATCAATTATTGTGTAGATCCTTTGTTGTGAATTCAATTCAACCTCAATTGGTAAACATTCGTTAAATGCGTCAAATCATGTCCGTGTCACTATTCATTAAATGCGAACAATACATTTAAGGCGCATTTCCAAACATTCACTGTTGCATCGAAATGTCGCACCGTCAACACCGCAAAAGTCATGAAGAATGCAGAAAGACAGTCTGCATAATTTGTGGACGAAAAGCAACAGAAAAAAATCACAGAAAATCTGCTGGCCACAATAAGGTCATTTGTTCTACAGAACTTTGATCCACAAGATGAACGGCTGCCATGTGGTCTATGTCAGGCGGACAAAACGATTTTGTATGAATACAAAACAGGTATTGATCCCCGCAAAATCAACATACAAGACTTTCAAAAATACCATCAATCAATAACACGTTCAGCATCATGTGAGAATGGTTCATGCGCTATTTGTAACATTGGAAAGTATTCCTCGTCTAGCGTGTGTCCATCTGTTTGTGATAAGCCTGCCGAAATCACCGTTGGACGACCAAGAAATCCAGATCTCGACTCTTCTGTGTCTTCTGCTCCTGAGCCGCAGTTATTGTGCTCAAGATGTTTTTCTATAATTGGAAAAAGAAAGAAGCATACATGCACAACTGAAACGGCGATTCAGAATACCATTAAGAACCTGGGCAGCTCACAACAGGACCAGCTTTGTTCAACCATTATACGACAGTGACTGTCTGAGTCACCAGCTGGGGCATCAAAATCTGTTTCTCTCATGTCCTCAAGAGGTAGACCACTCCAGGTTGCAATCAACTGTGATCAAAAGCCGCACCATCAACAATTGACTGCTGAAGGCTTCAGTAATCTGCAGATGGAAACGAACTTGTCTTTGAATCAAGTGAAATCCATGGCCAAGTTTGTGAGATCTAATATTGGACGAAAATGTGTTGAGCCACAATTAAGAGACAATTTATGACATTTCCAGACGATTACAGCCCTTCTTTCAGGAGCGGAGCATTACCTTGTACGAAAAGTCGACGTCAGATCCATCGAAATATACTCCAGTAACTCGACCATCCATCGTTGTGAATGATTTCCAGTCTTTCGTTGATTACATCATGCGAGAACGAAATTACAGTGTCGAAGATACCCTCATCAAAATCGGAATCGATGGCGGCCAAGGTTTTTTTAAGATATGTCTCAATCTCGTTTCAGAGGTAGCCTTCCTTCTACTGCTGCTCAATCCTCGAAAGCCGCTGACTCTGGCGTTAAAGGCCTATTCATTCTTTGCATTGTTCCTAACATGCAAGAGTCTTTTATCAGCATCGGAAGTTGTTTAGATGAAATTTCTCTTCTTCCACCCGGAGTTAGTAGTAATCCCATCCCAGAGGGAAGCGCAAAATGAGCAACGATGAGTCATCATGCTGACTCAGCCCTCCCATGGAAGGCAGGAAGGAGGTGGCCAAGGATGTGCCGGGAGGAATAGGTCCGAGAGGAAGAAACTGTTCCCTACCCTCCCCCCGACGACGACTCAACCGACCAAGTTAGTTGAAAACACCAAAGTTGTTCAGAAAGGTCCGAAATGGACTTTGGTGAGGTTTTCAGTCGAAAACATTTTTTGAAAAATTTTTCACTACGGTGGTCGAAAATACCTAGGATTTTTTCAAGTCCAAATGTGAAATGTCGCTTTTTTAGCCTACTTTGACGATTTCTCACTCGGGAATGGAAATGAGCGAAGACGTCGGGTTTCTTTTAGGGGTAAGACTGAACTTTGTTTTCGAGGCTCCTTCATTTTGAGACCTATGGCAGGCTCCGTTTCTAAATGAGAGCTTGTTTAAAATCGAATGTTTGCGCATTTTTCAAGATTTTGGCTATTTTTGAAGAAATGTGCGAGTGTTTTAACACGACTTCTGGTAATCGGAGAAAGTTGAGGGATAGCTTCCATGACACCTGAGTGTCAGAAAACCACCCTATCAAAATTTGAAGTCAATCGGAGCACTAGAACCGGAGATAGACGTGTTTAAAGATTTGGATGATGGATATTACGTCATCAGCTGATCGCCACAAACTATATAAGTGGAAACTCTGCTTGTGGAAATCAGTTCTCCTCCCGACTGGGTTGGGGTAGGTGAACTCCGGAGCTCTGATGATAGCATCGGACATTCCAAAAACCGGGTTTCCGTAGAAAACCGACTTAGAAAATTTCATTGCTGATATCAGCTAAGGCGTCAGACTTAAAGGTTAGCCAGGAGATGGCTTTCGTCTCCCGGCCATAAAAGACTCCAAAACTTTAAAGGCTTGTAACTTTGCTTCTACAAGTCTGTTTGACTTGCTTCAAAAAAGGTACGATCGCTATTGATCAGACCTATATTGACAGACTACATATAAAATTTCATAAGTAGTACTAAATGCTGAAAAATTTAAATTCACTGTTTTTGGAGGTTTTCTGGGGTTTTCGACCCTGCTGAAGTCAATGAAGGCATGTATAAGTGTGTACGAGTCACACATGAACCAAACGGCTTTTCGCTGAAAGTGAGCATGACACAGAGAGTTTTTCTGTAATATTCCACTGACAGGGTGTTCCTTCGGGACGACGGATGATGCCGTAGTGATAAGTGTGGCAAGGGAGTGTGTTATAGTTTAGACCGAAACCGCTAGAGCAACTCATGTTGGGCATTTGACACAGTTCTCAACGTAGCACTTTAAACGCCAATCGGTTGAGTCTTAGCTATCTTGTCATGAGTGGCATCTAAACATCTCCATTGCAAAACGCTTGTGAATCACGGCTTGCTATCCCTTTCTACGGCTTGCTATCAAGCTGATCAAAGCAACGACTTGGGATGTTTCCTCTTACCAACTCCACCGGTATTTATGTCTGGCTATCAAGTCATGGACGGTGCAAGTCACGGAGATTTGCGGTGTCATACTTCCTGTTGGTGGCGTTCTTTCGAGACAGCGGTGAAGTCCGTAGCGATGAGTACTGCACGGGACGTGGGCAATGGTAATCCTTGTGAAACCTCTCTGCGTCATGTTTCCAAGTGGTTGCCTTTCGTCTCAACGTTGTACTCTGACTGCCAGGGCGGCATTTAGCTATCTGCCACAGGTTACCTCATAAAATCTCCATTGCACTTGTCTCCCGATAGTTGGTCATACATGCAAGAATGAACCATGAGTTCTGCTTGTCTCTATCACGGAGACGAAATGATGAATGGAATGAAAGGGACATTCATGCGCCACACGCAACCACAAGCTCATTTCTCTCTTCGCTAGTGAACAAGCTCTTGTGGATGTAGTCAGAAATTTTGGCATGTTGTACAAAAGTTTTACTGCAACACAGGTTGATGTATAGTTAGAAAGTTTGATCATAAAGTTTTATGAAACACAAATGTCATAAAATGTAAGCTTTAGTGTAGTCAAATAGTTTTACCGCGATGCACGTTTGTGAAATCTCGTCTAGTCTCAGTAACACAGGGCTGGCAACGTCTATCGTTTGTCATTGTAACTTGGTAAAAATTAGAGGGTTACTGCAGTCATTGACGCCAATCCTTTTCGCGTCATAGGGTAACCCGTCTTTGTGTTGGGAGTTGGTAACTGAAAGCACGGTAACTGCCGATGTCCATAGTTGGTAAAACCGCTGTTGTCATGTCAAGCGCATGGCCAAATAAGGAAGGTCTGAATCATGGCTTTGTGCTCGCTGGGTATATAGACCGCGTCTTCTCTCTAGTCTTCACTCCGGTTTCAAGTTGCAAGACGAACGGTGATGGAAGGTACACCTCCCGCATTAGAGATCTTTGACAAAATATTTGAAGTAATTGACGAGTTGGATCAAGACAAGTGTGAACAGGAGGAGGAGTCCCGCAAGAAAGACGTCGTCATTGAAAAAATTGTGTGGACTGATGGTGAATTCACACCAAAAACGATGCGTGTGAGAAAAGTGCCAGGTGCTCCCAAGCGCCCGAAACATTTTACAGTCTATCCAAATTTAAAAGTGATCCCACTCAATTTTGAGTGAAAAATAAACCTACATACTACATGTCTTTGTTTTGCAATGTATTTATCTAGAAATGGAAATAAATGGAGGAATTTAGATATGCGGTTAGGTTGATAACGTTGCTTCAATTGATTCACCTAAAATCATGTTTCATATGTTGAATGATTTCTAGTAACTTTGTTAAGTGTCTAGATGATAGGATATCTTAATCTAACAATAGCTCCTAATCGACACTATGCTTATTCGATGATCATTTCGAAGCCATGTAGTTTATATGAAGGAAAAACAACACTGTCATGATACACATTTATTAAAAAGAAATAAAAGCAATACGCTTTGTAATAAGACGGTACATTACGTCTACCAAGTCAAACTCTTCTTGATTGCGGCGCTGACTGGAGGGAGAGAAGAGGTCTAGCCAGCCCCGGAGAGTCTCAACACATTGCTCCATCATAACGTCCTTTGGAGATACACTCAGGAAGGCAGCCCTGATTGCATCAGTACTATCCTCTTCATCGTTGAAAATGATGATGATTTCCTCATCCAACTGTAGCGGCTCGACCTCACCATCGTTAATAGTTTTCACTTGCCTCTTGCGTGGGGCATTGGGCATGAGTAGGGCATAGGTGTTCGGCGGTGTATCCATTTTAATGATATTATGAGGAAATGGTTATTGCACCGCACTTATATAGATTCTCTCTCCCTGCTTCGAGCTCACTCATTGGACGACAGCCATTTATCAATCACAATGCATCATTCTCATGTATAGAGAAGAGTGTCTTGCATTTCACTATCATAGCCATGTCCGACACAGTGGAAACATTCACACCTCTTGCTAGGTCAACTCCTACGAAGAAGGAAGTTGAGAGAAAGTTTCAACAAAAAGAGGAAGAGGAAGAGAGACAAATGATTGAAGGCTGTAAGCACCTCACTCTACAAACGGTTGAGAGTGAGCCTTTCATAAACGAGGCTGACTTTCAGGAGTGAAAAGCCTTGATGAGACCAGATGCTCCAAACGGTCTTTATGAGACCACGGCCTTAACGGCCACCTAATCAAGAAAGAAAAGACATTGTCTGCGCCACACGCAACATTAATGATTTGATGTTATCTGACGAGAATGAAGTGTTTAGACGGTACGACCGCCAATGAATTGAATAGGATTACCACTATCATCATAGATACCAAATTTGCAATGGGATAATCGTGATACATTGACTGGAATGTATACCTTGTTCAGGAACTCCATGTGCATGGTCACACCAAAGTAGCCACTGTCGATAGGAATATATCTTAAAAGGGGAACCATTTGACCACCAACTTGTGTTGAATGGCTAAAGTTAGTGTAAATGTAAAAGTGATTGATATTCATATCGAGCAAGGATGTTGAGCCACAGTACTTCTCGTCGTAGAATATGTCACGTTTGAATCCTAAAATCTTTGTTGTCTGTTTTGAAATGTGAATGACCGTTTTACCATGTACACTGATACAGACTGTATTTGCTTTAGGATCATAGTCAAAATGATATGAGTGTAGATTTGATACACTCTTGTTCAAGTATGTACAAACATCATAGCCATTGCTATAATGCTTTGGAGGTATCGGTAACTTTTCATTTGGCTTCCATGTAAGACTGGGACGTAAAACAGGGTCTGTGCGTTTGAAATAAAGGACCATTCGACAATCGGATTGCTGTTCAGATGTTATTTTCACTTCCCCCATTCATGGTGTGACCATAAGACGTCTGTATTCAAAGAGAGCAAATCGTGAAATTTAGAATTGATGTGAACAAATCCAATGTGTGAATGCTCATAATCATTTCGGAAATCAATCCTTGCTTTATTGTGTATTCGAGCAATGGACATAGATAATCCATTTATTTCACTTACCTGTTTGATCACGTCATCAACAGTACCAGATTTAAAAAGCACAAAGCGCTCATGCATGCGATCAAGGGGAAGTAGGGTAATATTAATTTTATTCCTGTGTCAATGTGGATATTTCTTAATATGCTTTGATACTTTCATGGACACTTGAGCTCTCAAAGGGAAGGCACCGCCTCCTTTTACTTCTGAAAATTTTGCGATAGGTAGAAAGAAACGTGATTTAAGATTCAATATCCTTTGGAGAGGTCCACTCACATAAAATCCATGGGAAATAGTAGTCCGTCTCATGTAGAGTGTAACTTTATGTAGATTTGGATCCATCTGCCAGAACCATAGATCCTTTGCCAAGTCATTCATAACATTCAATAGGCGTTCAATTTTCATATAATAGTATGATTGCTCTAAACGATGACGGAATGATGGGCTTGTAGGTTGTTTCTATTTCAAGGGTGAAGCATTTTTAGCAATGGGTGTGTCTGTATCTGCAGTGATAATTAAAGTAGGGCCATCTACAATCTCATCAACAGCTTGCTTTCCCCGACGGGTGTTTACTGTAGGAATAGAATTCCACTCTGCTGCATGTTCATTCAAGTTGTAGGCATGTACTTTATCATTTTCGCTCTAGTTTTGGAAAGTACAAGTCTTCATTTGTTGCAGTGCCTAATGTAATCTCCTCATTTGCAGTGGTTCTTATATTATTCACATAGCTCAAATCTTGCAGGGCTACTTCCCAATCACCATTTAAGTCAATCGGCTGCGTTAAATCAGTCTCAAACTCGACAGCTGTATTTTCATATCGCTCAGGTTGAGCATTACTGGGAAACACTGCCGTAAACTCCATGTTAAAGCATCAACATAAAGCGTCATTTGTTTAGGCGTTATGTCGCATGACATAACGAACTGCTGTTTTCAATCTATTCACAGTAGGCACTTTTTGTCGTCCTAGGAATTTGGTTAAGAGTGATTGCCCTTTCACATAATGTACTCCCCTAAGTATGGTTGTACCGCCTTCTTTCATGTTGCGATAGTTGATACAACCAAATATTACTTGATATCTTGGCCTTCTACGTTTAAAGTCTGTAAGTGTATGAAATATTTCGCGTTTTATTGATGAACTCACACGGCAGCTATTTTTTAATTCCATTGCAATGCGACGTACAGGATTGATCAAATCGATGCCGCCTACAGGCGATCGCTTAAAGCCATAATCTGTTAACATAATTTCCCACGCATGACCCATTCGCTGACGTAAAATCTGAAGTTTGTAAGCATGATTTTGCCAAGGATCGGCTATGCCGGAAAGAATTACATCTTCAATAGGTCTTGTTGCATGAATAGGTGATTTGATGAGACGAACTGCATCATTTAATCCTTGTCCCGCTAATGTCACTATTGCAAATGATAATATGATGATGAGTCTTAGCATGACTTCGTCCATTTCGAATGAATGATTTGCTTAAACGAAAAGACTAAGCAAACGTTTTGATGTGTCTAAAACTAACCATGATTACCAAGCTCTCTTCTCAGTGTCACGTTACATGGAAGGCTCGACGCATTACCTTTTACGATACTCATCGACAAGCTAAAATAAGTTTATCCCCTTTTCAAATGAATAACCTCCACGATGCTTTACATATCATGCATCATCCAATGTACTATATCCCTCTAGGTGAACGTCTATTCATTATTCGACGAGATTTCATTCCTCTTCATGATCAATATGGTGTTATACATTTTACATCCTCAAGTTGGAACAAGTATAAGGAACACATACATCCTCGCATAATGACTTACCTTAAACAAACCAACACTCATAAGCATGAATGTGACAAGTGAACAATGTCTTCTTATCTCTACCTATTCATGTTTGATGACTAAATATAACATATTCAATCACATCATCTACTTTTCCATTGAAGTATAATAAAGAAAACAAATTTTAATCGTACATATTTATTGAAGGCTTTTATAAAAGTTACGAATGTGCTTTTCATTGACAAGGGTATCATGTGAAAAATGTTTACAAATATCATGTAAAGAGTCACAATGTAGTCGTTGCATTACAAAGTAGAGGGCATAGGCTCCACATGTTGAAGACAAGGGATGTTGATAGGCCAAAGCATTGCGAATCCATTTTCGTGAATGACGGTTCATGAAACGTGTGACATAATCACAGTTTGGTAAGGCCAATGAATCAAAGATTTCACCGCAATAGTTTTTATCAATAAACAAAACTTTCCAGTGTTTGCCGGGTAAGTGCGCTGTATCAGTATTCATGATAATGAATGAGGGTGGTTTTGGTAAAACTGTGGGCATATTATTAATGGAAAACACACCTCGAAATGCTGCAACAGTGCGTTCATCACCATGTTCTTGAATGACTCTCTCTATCTCCGCATCAGATAACCAACTCATTAACTTGTATAAGAAGCGGAAACGTCACGTAGCCTGTTAATTCGAATTGTGGAATCGAACACAGCATAGATGAGTACATTGACTGCTTTCGTCAAATCTTTTTCAAAAAAGAATTCTAGTTTAAGACCCTTCGTGGCAGTACCCGGACCATAAGAAGCACCTACCTCATTGTTTGCTGTCAAATCAAATGCATAAAGTGTATAACCTTTAGCAAATTCATCATAGGTCAAACCATTGGTGTCATCAGTATTCCAGGATGTAAATGTCTCCATAGTATTTTGATATGAGCGAGAATAATGTCCATTAGCGAAGTCTGGGCAAAAAGGAGTACCAGGAATGCAATCAGTATCGCGATACAATCCGATTAGATTTAAACCAAAGTGTTCAAAGTTGAGGGGATTATTCGATATATTACCATTGTATGCATCATTTGCAATCAATCCCACAATGATAATTTTTGGTTATTAAACAGGAAACAAACTATCTTTAACAAAGCTCTTTTGCGCATGAGGAATGGTGAAACTATGGATCTCAGTATAATTTACATCATGAAGAGCTTCATACTTCTTCAAACCCATCCCGTGACCATTAATCACCGAAGGATTCACTGTCATTCGTCGCACATAAAGTCTAACACTTTCAAACACAATCTTAAACTCAGTCTTTGCTCCATAAGAATTCAATACAAATTCAGAATCGTTCGGCAAGAGATGAACTCGCATGTCTACTTTTGACATTAAGAAACGTGATTGACGGAAAAAGTCCAAGTATAGGGGACCATATAATTCACACACCCTACTTTCTGCAGTCCACTTTTCACAAGTGACAAATCCCTTGTTTTTGTCACTATCAAATTTACCAGCTTCATCGTTACACCAACCCATAAAAGCCATGTGACTCTTTTGTGCTTGTGGCTGGAACCGCATGACTGTTGAAAAATAACCGAGATAGGGATAGCTGTGTTGACCACCTTCAACCCGAGTTTCACCAATGGTCAATGATACATTCTTGAAGAGCGTTGCTATTGCCAAGTTATTTACGGCTACTTTGTCCTTGACGTCAAGGTTTGTACCGTCCTTATTTACTATCTTAAACTTAACATGTAGATTGATGTCATTTACATCGATGTACTCAGCATCATTTCCTGGTATTAAAAACTCAATGACACTACCAGAATCAATACTTGCCTGTGGATAACGAATGTATACATAATTTCTAATGATATCCGTCTGTATAGGTGTTCTATTAAATAAGCAAAGGGATGAGATTTTACATTCCATATTTAAAACAGTCCACGTCGTCTGCGTTTGCTAGGAGGTATACGAGATGCTCTTCGCTTACGTTTGCCTGAAGTAGAGAGTGGATTGATATGACTGATGACAGACCTGATACCAGCCTTACCGACATTCTTCAAACGCTGTATTCCATGACGCTTCAACGATTCACGAATCGGCAATCTTCCTGAAACCGCATCACTTGCTACATCTGCTGTTAATCTTACAGCTTCCTTTAAAGCTGATTTTCCCACATTTTCGATAGAGGGGAGCATCATACCTTTGACAGCACCCAATAGACTACCCCCTTTTTGACGTCTCGATCCAGCATAAACGGGAAAGCCAGCTCCATGACTAGCATAGGAGGGGGCAGAATAAAACGTAGCAGTTTGATCCATAGGTATTTATTTATATATATTTACACAATTCATTACTTTGCTTAGGAACGTTGACTAACACGATAAAGGTCAGAATGACGAATCCAACTGTTCATTGAATTTGGATAGCCAGCCCATTTCACCAGGCTCCACTTTTCCCCTTGTCGCATTTGATGACGAAGTATCTTTTCAACCATGTAATCATCATCTTCTTTGGTGATGGGTGTTATCTCATGACGATAAAAACTCCCTTCAATCTCTTCACCATGATAATGACGAAGCTTGTAGGTAGTGGGCTTGAATTTCTTGTTAACCTCAGAGACAGTAAATATTTCTTCCGGGAAGATAGCCTTTCGTAAACACGCTTTTCACCTTGGAAATGCGAACTTTGTCACCAATCTGAATGTCACGTTTACCTTGTGATGTTTGCTTGCCTTTAGCATTGATTTCACGGATTGTATCCACCATGTCTGGAGTTATGTCAGCAGGTTTTTGGCCAATCATACGATGAACAGAATGATTGTAAGCATGTACAATATCTTGTAATACATCCGTCCACTTTTGTGTTACCTTTGCAGTGAAATAGCGCCATAGACGAGTTTTCAGTGTACGATTAAAGCGTTAGACCACTGCAGCTTTGTATGCACTTTTCACACTAAACAGCTCAATGTTGTGTTTGCGAAATAAAGCACGCACATGTCTGTTTTCAAAATTTTTCCCTTGATCAGTCTGAATATGTGTGGGAATGCGTCCTTCACTGAAAATATTTTGAAAAGCCTCAGCCACTTCCTCACCACACTTTGTCTTGAGTGGTTGAACCGAAGCATAACGAGAAAATAAGTCAATGACAGTTAGGAGAAAGCGATAGCCTTTATTCTTTTTAGCTAATAAAGAAACATCAGCCAAATCTGCCTGCCATTGTTTATCAATATCATGAACGATATAAGAACGGGTAGGATAACGTTTTCGAGCTTGTGTGTGCAATGTATATGCAGGTTGAGCTTTTAACCATCTCTTCACTTGTTTCTGTGAATAACCACTTGCTTGTGACAACTTTTTCACCGAAGCATAACCTGCATAATGCTTTGGGTTATAGTAAATTGATTTCAGATGTTCATCCATCGTCTATTAAGAGGGATTGTTTATTTGCCTCAAAGTATCAGTCTTTTTCTCCGCTAGGGTTTGCGTTTGTGTTTGAGACCTGCTTTTGCTACTTTTTTGAGCCGTCTTCTATGAATCACTTTTGCAACATGTACTTAAGCAGTTCAATGACACATGAATGTTTGGCAACTGTGAACATGGGATGCAACATAGCTTCTTCATATTAGAAGTCTGTGATAAAATCAAATGATGGATAACGTGTTGAAGGTTTTGGTATACGCTTTGGCAACTTCTCGGGTGTTTTCAAAGTTTGCTTGATTCTCTTTTTAGGTCTCCCAACACTTTGCAACTTTCTCTTCCTAGGTGTAGAATCATTTTCCATTTCCTGCAAGGTATCACGACCAAGAATTGCCTTTGGAACATTGAATTCCTTCATACTTTTTAAAAAGAACTCCCATCCTGTAGGTGTTGAGTGACGACGACGATCACGACCATCATGATTAATTAAATCTTCCACTCTTGAGTCCCTAATGACTGATCCATCATCACCTACCACTTCACCTCGTTGTGTGATCTTCAAGTTGGGTTCGAGACTTCGATGTAAGCTCAGTGCGCGATTGCCATAGGGTTTGGGTGAACCAAGCGAAGGATCATTGCGAATTTTTTCTTTCAATTGTTTCATTTCTTCTAAGGTAGAACTCTGCTTTATCAAACGATCATACGGATTTTTACTTTGTACAGATTCTTGTTCATATTGCTGATTAAGTTGTGACATTTGATTTGCCCAAGGTTGTTGAATACTCTGCATTGTAGTCTTCTTGTGGAATAGCAATCATGCGTTGAAAACCTCTCATAGCAATTTATATATGATCATGGGTTTCTCATAGAAATGACTGCATAAGCTATAATCCTCAGGACACGCCTGGGTAAAGTCTAAAAATAAATAATTATAGGGTTTTTCCGTAGCAGCCTCAAATACTTCAATTAAGGCTTTTGACTTGCGAGGAAGAACTTGTCAAGATAGGAATTCAACTTGACTTTTATCACGATGAATTTTAAAGATGATGTAGTAATGCGTGTTTAGACTTCGAGTCCGTGCTTCCTTTCCACTTGGAAAAAGATTTTGCATAATAAAAATGATAAAGCATGGTTTATGATGAGCCGCCTTGGTAAACATAGCAGTTACTTCTTGTGAGTTCTTACTCTCATTAAGTAAATCATCAAGAATTATGATATCATAGGGTTGAATATCAGCAGTGCTGATAATCCCCGGTTGAATCAAGTAACCCTTACCAACCAATTCACGATGTAAGTTATGTTGATAAATTCCATAGCACCAAACAACGCGATTCGGTATGCAGTCAAAAATCTCATCACGTCGCTCCAACAATTGCAGTGTTAAATGTGTCTTCCCACTATGAGAGGGTCCTACGATACACCTAGTGCGATTACAGCGTAAACGGAAATCCATGTTGATTTTGATGAAAAGTCATACCATTTAACTTAGTATCTATCCATTAATGGCTTTATTCGCGAGAGCACCAGCTAATCCTCCCAAAGCAGGACCGGCAGCTGCCATGATGATAGGCGCTAAAAGTGGTAAGAAGCCACCGCGTTGTGATAATAGTTTACGCTTTGTAGGAATTGATGTTTTTGGATTGCTCAAGGTGCGAAGAACTTTACCATGCCTGGCAATTGCATTGGCCTTTTTGCTATTCAATGTCATATAACGCACTTTTCGTATTTCCGCACACATTTTACGAATGAAGGCATTGTTTGCCAGCTTCATTGCCTCACATCGATGCGATGGCTTTAATTTTGATAAGCGACCAAGAGTGAGACAGAATTTTTTGTTTGCATTTGATTGACACTTTTGTCTGCGCGAACGGTGAGATGAACGACGTCTAGCCATTTTTACAGGTGAATGCTAGAGTGGTTTTTGCTTAAACACGACAGCAACGTCGAAACATCACTGACGTAAACGCAATGAAATAGAGGAAGACATTGAGTACAGCACTAGTAAAAAGCAATACACTGAGAAGTGATACACTGTACCAGTTGGATAGTCAGAAGCAGATACATGTGTGGGTAGCTGTAATGTATCATTCAGTGAGGTGCTATAGTTCAATGGAAACAGTTCAGCTGTGTCGTTTGCTGATATGTTATGAGCCAGACATGAACAATCTGTTTGTACGATGATGCTTGTAAAGTTCAATGCCTTTGCATCAATTGTGCTGAAGTAGAAAAGGCTTCCCATAAGCAACGTGTAGAATACATAACTCCAAGCAAGGTAATGAAAGAAGACCATGGTGTATCAATGATGAAAGTGTATTCGTAAACTGCTTTGGTTTATAATTATAAGATAGCATATAGTCAACATCTTCACAGTGTGCGTGAATGATGACGGCATTACTCAAACGATGTATCAACTCTCTACAATCACTGGATGATAATAGTTTTTCGAACACAAGAATCCACTGCCTTGTATAAAAATGATTTCTCTTTTCAATGAGACGGTGATACAGTGGTGTCATGGTCATGGATGAGTGTTCTAAAATCGACAAGGATTGCATCAAAATCATTTATATACATTGACTGTTGAAATTATTTCTTGATCACAGATGGGGCAGAACATAGTTTCCAAAGGTACATAGCACGAAGAACACATAACAGAATGACAACATGGTAAAAAGAGAAGGGACCGTTCCCTTTTAAAACACTCAACGCAGTTCCGTTCACATAATAATTTAAACGTCTCTTCTTCCAATTTCTTTCTGAAGTCACTTTTACTGGTAGAGCTACTTGTCAAATCAGTTGCAAATGTCACTTTTTTCTTTTTCACTCCAGATCGCACCAATTTCATCCTCCTATTTTCACTATAATTGCATTGCAGCATGGAAAAATCCTATATCTATCTTCGATCGAAATGGATGATTCATAGCATGCTCATCTAGATCCATTAGTCTTTCAACTCTTGCGCCAGGTTTAATATTTTCATTTACATTTGTAACACTTTCTACAGCCTTCAACGAATAACCAAGCTCTCTTGCTACAGACCATGATTGGGAAACGAATGCAACTTTTCATCTTCAAATAATTTCAAATGATGACGAGTGTCAGGAATAAACACTCAGTTGAATATGCTTGATATGACTTGTACACTTTCGACAGTATTGATGACTCAGTGTAGTCTAATACTTTACTTTCACAAACGTGTGTTGTGGTAAAAACTATTTGACTACACTAACGCCTACATTTTATGACATTTGTGTTTCATAAAACTTCGATGATCAAACTTTCTAACTATACATCAACCTGTGTTGCAGTACGACTTTTGTACAACATGCCAAAGTTTCGGACTACACTCACAAGAGCTTGTTCACTAGCAAAGAGAGAAGTCTGGTGTGTTGCATGTGGGGCAAGGGTGGCCTCCCGTTTCATTCCATATATCATTTATTCTTCCCCTCTGCATTCCATATCCGAAGATATGTGGTGGGCTTGGGACCGCTTTAGCTGCATTAGAAGGTAGCCCTTAAGAGGGCTGATGGGGCGTTCCCGACGAAGGGTGATGAAAGAATGTGTTGCATGTGTGAAAGTTGATCTTATGTTTTTAAAAAAGACTCTGGTCTAACTTGGGTGGGACTGGCCGATCCTGCTGAGAGAGACTCTTAGTCTCTCTATGTCAGCGGCATCGACCTCCTCTACTACCACCCGACTGTCAGAGGGCGGTATGTGGCCCCACTCTGTTGAATCGGTATCATCATCAACAGCCGATGAACCGATTCGAGCAAGATTGTTCGACAATCTCTCTCGCTCTTCCATCTGCGAAAAATCTTTAAATAAATTTCTCGGCTTTAACCGAGGCTTGTCAGGAGAGCTGACTATCGTGTTTGACGTCTGCATGATGGAGTATAAAATGAAGTTGTGAGAGAAGACGCGGTCTATATACCCAGCGAGCACAAAGCCATGATTCAGACCTTCCTTATTTGGCCATGCGCTTGACATGACAACAGCGGTTTTACCAACTATGGACATCGGCAGTTACCGTGCTTTCAGTTACCAACTCCCAACACAAAGACGGGTTACCCTATGACGCGAAAAGGATTGGCGTCAATGACTGCAGTAACCCTCTAATTTTTACCAAGTTACAATGACAAACGATAGACGTTGCCAGCCCTGTGTTACTGAGACTAGACGAGATTTCACAAACGTGCGTCGCGGTAAAACTATTTGACTACACTAACGCTTACATTTTATGACATTTGTGTTTCATAAAACGTTATGATCAAACTTTCTAACTATACATCAACCTGTGTTGCAGTAAAACTTTTGTACAACATGCCAAAGTTTCTGACTACATCCACAAGAGCTTGATCACTAGCGAAGAGAGAAATGAGCTTGTGGTTGCGTGTGGCGCATGAATGTCCCTTTCATTCCATTCATCATTTCGTCTCCGTGATAGAGACAAGCAGAACTCATGGTTCATTCTTGCATGTATGACCAACTATCGGGAGACAAGTGCAATGGAGATTTTATGAGGTAACCTGTGGCAGATAGCTAAATGTCGCCCTGGCAGTCAGAGTACAACGTTGAGACGAAAGGCAACCACTTGGAAACATGACGCAGAGAGGTTTCACAAGGATTACCATTGCCAACGTCCCGTGCAGCACTCATCGCTACGGACTTCACCGCTGTCTCGAAAGAACGCCACCAACAGGAAGTATGACACCGCAAATCTCCGTGACTTGCACCGTCAATGACTTGATAGCCAGACATAAATACCGGTGGAGTTGGTAAGAGGAAACATCCCAAGTCGTTGCTTTGATCAGCTTGATAGCAAGCCGTAGAAAGGGATAGCAAGCCGTGATTCACAAGAGTTTTGCAATGGAGATGTTTAGATGCCACTCATGACAAGATAGCTAAGACTCAACCGATTGGCGTTTAAAGTGCTACGTTGAGAACTGTGTCAAATGCCCAACATGAGTTGCCCCAGCGGTTTCGGTCTAAAATATAACACACTCCCTTGCCACACTTATCACTACGGCATCATCCGCCGTCCCGAAGGAACACCCTGTCAGTGGAATATTACAGAAAAACTCTCTGTGTCATGCTCGCTTTCAGTGAAAAGCCGCTTGGTTCATGTGTGACTCGTACACACTTATACATGCCTTCATTGACTTCAGCAGGTCGAAAACCCCAGAAAACCTCCAAAAATTTCAATCTTCCAAAACCTCCAAATTTTCAGCATTTAGTACTACTTATGAAATTTTATATGTAGTCTGACAATATAGGTCTGATCAATAGCGATCGTACCTTTTTTGAAGCAAGTCAAACGGACTTGTAGAAGCAAAGTTACAAGCCTTTAAAGTTTCGGAGTCTTTTATGGCCGGTAGACGAAGGCCATCTCCTGGCTAACCTTTAAGTCTGACGCCTTAGCTGATATCAGCAATGAAATTTTCTAAGTCGGTTTTCTACGGAAACCCGGTTTTTGGAATGTCCGATGCTATCATCAGAGCTCCGGAGTTCACCTACCCCAACCCAGTCGGGAGGAGAACTGATTTCCACAAGCAGAGTTTCCACTTATATAGTTTGTGGCGATCAGCTGATGACGTAATATCCATCATCCAAATCTTTAAACACGTCTATCTCCGGTTCTAGTGCTCCGATTGACTTCAAATTTTGACACTCACGTTTTCTCGCTAGCACCTTTCATTTAAGACATCCCTGAACCCTCTGCGATGACCAGCAGCTGAGTTGAAAAAACTCAATTAACATTTTAACACAAATGGTGGCCACAATTTAACATTTTCACGAAAAAATCCCGTGTGGAGACCCAGTGTGAAGAAAATTTTCAACTTTTTCTCTCCGATTCACTTGAAACTCACCCTTTAGATGCAGAATGGCACGCTGATTCCAAATCTGGTCTCTGTTTCCCCTCGGAGGCTTCGTTCACCCGCTAGAGCCGTTTACGTAAAAATTCTAACTCTGTCGTTTTTTCGCCAATGTCCAACATTTTCAATGGCATCTCATATCCTGACGAAGGCAGATGTTAACAAGCCCTTTCCTCCACTGAATTTTTCTCACTCTTGATTTTGAAACGAGCTATTGCACGACTTTCTACGATCTCTAGAACCAAAGTTGGAAGTCTCGTCCAGAGGGGGGCGATTTTTCACCGAAACTTCACCGACCCAATTTTTGACGACAAACACGATGGGATGGGTTTCGGAGCTCAATTCTAACATTTTGAAAAAACGTTTTTTTCACGAAAAAATCCTAAGTGTCGAGACCCAAGGTGCCGATAATTTTCGAAAAAATTTTTGTGCGAATTTCAACCTGAAACCTTGATAGAAGTATGTTTCACATGATTCTGAACAGCTTTAATCTTTTCGAGCAACTTGGTCGGTTGAGTCGTTGGGGGGGGGGGGGCGATTTTTCATGAAAATGTCAAACACTCCGTTTTCAATGAGGAACACGATGGGATGACCAACTTGGTCGGTTGAGTCGTCATCGTGGGGGGGGGTACGGAACGGTTTCTTCCTCTCGGAGCCATCCTACCATCACATCCTTGGCGACTTCCTTCTAGAGGGGGGGGTGAGTCACCTTGATGACTCATCTTTGCACATTTTGTGCTTCCTTTTGGGATGGGATTACTACTGGAGTTGACTTTGTCTTGGCGACGGACCTCAAAGTAGCTAATATTCTTTGCGGCATTCAATCCCATGGCGCCACACATCCGTGCTGTTACTGTGAAACAACGAATGGCGTATGGGAGTCAAAGCTGCGAACACTTAGCAATATAAAGTTGAACTATGAAAACTGGAAGAAAAGTGGATCAAAATTATCTAAGGCCAAAAATTTCAAAAATTGCGTAAATTCGCCTCTTATTAAAAGTTTCTGCCATGAATATATCATTGATTTGATACCTCCACCTGAACTGCATTTACTGATGGGACCTTTTAATCACATCTTTCGCGAGATGCAGAAAATCTGGCCTATGTCCGAAGAATGGCCCAAGAGAGTTGGAGTAGTACAATGCGGGTATCATGGTGGTGAGTTTATAGGTGGGGACTGTAATAAGCTGCTGAAAAATGTTGATATTTTGGCACAATTTCGCCCATTGTATGTTCTTCGTTATGTTGATGTGTTCCGCGCATCGAATGCTGTCGTGCAGTCCTGCTTCGGCACTGTACTTTCTGACACATATGACGATGATATTGCAAAGTTTGCTGACTCATACCGGAGTCTTGATATCAATGTAACCCCGAAAGTCCACATTTTGATTACTCATGTACCACAATTTTGGCGCAAATACGGCTCATTATCTATGTTTTCTGAACAAGCGTCAGAATCTGTTCATTCTGTTTTTAAGATGTTTTGGTCAAAACGAAAAATCAACTTCACTTCTCATCCAAGTTATTCCAAAGCTTTATTTGACACTATTGTTGAGTTCAATAGCAAACATATATGATCAGAGACTTCTTACTCATACATGTAGGCTACCAGACGTATTTGCCCTATGTTATGTTCGGCAGGTCTGACGTAATTTGTTATTAAGTAAAACGCTTTTTGCAAGCCATTTTGTTTTTGCTTGTCTTCAAAAAGTTTTTGCATTGATAGTTATTTATCATTATGAAGTCTAAGTGATAAAGTACTTGATGTACTTCAAAAAACGAGTATAATATTCGACAGCCTTCCCTGAAGACTTGTATGATTTAAAAAATCGATTAAATGTGAGTAAAGTAACTGCCACAAAAATACCTTCATCATATCGAATCCATAACATGGAACTAAAGTGTGGCCGATGGAGTAATACATGAATTTGGAACTAGAAGTAAATAGAATTATTGATACATGGTACGTATGACAAGGCTACATAACGAATGACAGAACATTGAAGCAAATCGGGATGCGATAGCTCAATGTAAAAAATTAAACTATATCTTATGATTCTCCTTGAGGCTCACACTGATGAAAAGTTCCGTCACTGAGTTAGTGCAATTATGCGTCAGTTAGGAATAATAAAAATATGTCAAAAATGAAAATAAAAATTATGATCAGTTAATGTTCTAAAGTGCTTTTCTCTGCAATAGCTCGATGAAATCCTCTAAATTTTTAACCAAATGCTCATTATAGCTTATATAATTTAGTCATGTTCATAGAAGTTCAGTGCATTTTTTTGTTCGAGAGATTTTTTGAAAATTAATTAAGTAGTATGTCTCAAAAATTCAAAAAAAATCAAATATTGAATATTTCATGAATAGCACGGTGAAACATTTAAATATTTATATATTTTGATAAAGTAGGCCTGAACAAATGTAAAGAACATCATAGCTTTCTTCTACAATTTTTTTCATAAAACATGTGTTTGGGACCACCGTGGCTTGATCCTGAGAATTGACTCAATCGCATGTAAGAGTCTCGTGGCTCGGCTGGCAGAGCACACGTCTGGTTGACCTCGGGTCGTGGGCTCAGATCTCACCAGCCGCACATTTTTTTTGCTTGCCAATTTGGTCCATTTTCGTTTTGTTTTATTGTTGAATCCCTGCACAACTTCGTGCTATTTCCCGGACGATGAGTCTGACTTGACGAAGATCAAGGTTGTGACATCCGAAGTCTGATTCGTCTCAATCGTCATGCACTGTGAGCTCCTAGAATCCGATTCGCTCTGATCCTTATCAAGTTGTGTGTCTCCTAGAATCAGATTTATGTACTGCACTACATTGTCAAGAACGCTTTACTGAGATTCCCTCTGATCCGAATCAATCGTGTGCGTCTAGTGCCTTCAGTTACAACAGTAAGTCGACATGTGTCATCATTTCATGGTTGAATGTAGTGAATTCTCACGATCGATTAGGCATTTTATTGCACAGTATCGACATAAAATTTCATTCTGTCACCTCTGAACTTTTGTCAAGCCGATAACTGTGTGGATGTATCGTGAGTAGATGTCAATAAACTTAGTGTTACTTCATTTATAGAAACACAGCAATTTTGATCGAGATATTGAGGAGATTGGTGCTTAATCCTCAAGCGCATTGAAGAGGTGTTGAAGAAGTTGCTCAGAGAAACTCTGCTACTCTGCAATCACGCTCAAGCGTCATTGTTGGCAGACAGTCTCACCACTTCCTTTTCCTGGCTTGATGACCCCAAACTCAGCCGTTGCAAGATCGTTAGTTTAAGAATTTCTCGTAATCATGCATCTCCTTTATGTTCTCCTTTATCATGCATCATCTGATTTATCCGTGTTGGCAACCATTGAACTTTCAAGTGGGAGGGATCTTTTACGTTATCACCACCCACAAGCCCAAATACCTCAAGTATCTTTAGACCGCAGACGAACGGCTGAAATTAGTATCAACAAACTAACATTCTAGACTAAACAGAGCGAAGAGTCGGATTTCCATGGGCTTTCCCATTGACTAATACAATAGGAAAGTCAATCGCATAGAGTAGGGATAGATAGGTAGATTGTCGACTCAAAAAAGTATCTGTATACAGTGAAAATTTTTATATGAAAAGATTCAGTTTTTTGCGGAGATTACGTTTCCATAGTCCAAAAAATTATTTGAGCACTTTTGAAAAAGTCAAAATTTGCCAATTCATATACTACCGAGATGACTCTCCTATATAAGTAATATGAAACAAGTTGGATATCAAAAGGAATGGATATTTGCTAATAAGCATCCTAACTAATAAATCAAGCTCATTATCAAGGGAATTTCATGAGCCGCATTATAATGAAAGTCTTCATGAAAAAGTCACGATAGTAATGGGCAAAAGACCGTTCCAGGACACCATAAAATTCAAAAAAATGGTATCTTTAAAAACGACATAAATTCATGAATTTGAACCCTTTTTCAGGTTATTAAGACCTAAATACATGAATTTAGTCCATTCAAAAAGTACCATTTTTTCAAAAAATGGCATTTTTAAAAACGACATAAATTCATGAATTTGAACCCTTTTTCAGGTTATGAAGACATAAAATTCATAAATTTGGGCGTTTTTAAAAATACCCAATTTTCAAATTTTTCAAAATCTCAAATTTGAGAATTACAATTTTACACCCTTAAAATCATGACCGTTCCAGGACACCGAAAAAATCATAAAAGTTAAGAATCTCAAAATTTGAGAATTGCAATTTTCTCGCTTAAATCATGACCGTTCCAGGACACCGAAAATCATAAAAGTTGAGAATTTCAAATTCATGAATTTTATCCATCTTTCAGGTTTTTAAAATATATCATGTGACTAATAATATTTCTTTAAAAATGGAAGAAACAAAAGTGGATGAAACCACAAGACTATATCCTTTGTTATCTCAATTAAAAACAAGTGAAATGGATCTCAATTATTATTGAGATTAGAGCATTATGATAAATTAAGAAGACGCAATTATTACTTAGACATTCTCAACATTATTTAAAGTACTAATTGTGTGAACTAGAAGATCATTGTAACTCATAAACTCAAAATTATTCAATGAACCCGTACACTGGCTGATAATTGAAGAGAGAGAGAGATTTATTGTTTTAGCAACGGAAACATCTAGCAGCTTTCCCCTAAAATTATCGTGGAAACTCTTGTCATTTCAATTTACCCATCGGTAAACTTTTGACATTTCAACTTACGCGTGCGCAAAAGTTTTGACATTTCAATTTACCCCTACGTAAATTATTTTCAGAATCTGTTTTCAAAATCCATTTGCAAAGTCTGTTTTCAAATTCAGTTTTAGAAATCGATTTGCAAAATTCATTTAGCGTTTCCTGTTTCCACATGAATGGGTTAAAACACATACGGGCAGCAATAAAAAGCAATTCTTCTTGTGAATTGAGAACACATGCGGGTGTGGTGATAATAAAAAAGCAATTTTTATTGTGAATTTAGAACGCATAAGGGCAACGCCGATATGCAAGATAGTTGTTATAGCAATTTTAAACAATCACTTAAACAATGAAACACATTAACGAATGAAGTTCTTCTCTCAAGGAGTATTAGATAGTTAGTTTATTTTAATTCATCTCATTCATTTCTATCATTCATGATGAGTAAACATTTGGGTGATCGTATTGAAACGACAAAAGGACAAATCGCAAAAAAAGTGTGCCTGATCAACGAATTTGTAAAGAAGAATCATTTCATAGATACTGTGGATCTACAAAAAAGTTTGGAAAACTTTAGTGATATTGATTTTGATGATTTCTTGACGTCGTGTGAAATATCACAGCGAATTTTAAACGAAGTTAAAGGCGCTGCTGCATTAGAACGTAAGCGAAGAACTTTACAAAATCAATATATTGTGAAACGTGAAACGGCGAGAATGAAGCGTTCTTTTGATGAACAACTTGAGACGGATTATTATAATAAGACAATGAAAACAAGTCAAATAGTTTTAAATCTACAACCGGGAACATCATCAACTCAAGATGAAGAGACATCACAATTGCAAGCCATTCAAGACAAATGATTTTGTGGACAACTACATCTGAAAAGCAAGCAAGCAAGCAGTGATTCAAGAACCATCTAAAACTCAGTTTTTTCTAATTCATTTTGAGAAGTTCATGAAGAAAATGGAAATATGTAAAACAACATAGATTAGAATAATTATAATATAATCATTTCAAAATCGAATAAGTAGTAAGGAAAGTCATCATTAGAGAACAGTTTTAAATCAATACCCCCTCCCTTCTGACTTCTAGGGGTCCCTATAAGAAATTTTTTAAATTATAAAATGAGCAACATAAATGAGTTTTTGAAATTATATGGAACACAAACAACAACGAATTTCGATTTAAAGAAAATCGCAAATCAATTGGGAATAAAGAATTTTCATGTTCTAATGAGAGTCGAATTACAATTCCTAAAAAATAAGCCAACAGGAACCTTCAGTTCCCGGAACAAAGTTATAACTATAAATTTCATAACAAATCTTCATACGTCAGACCTAAAAGGAATACATTAGTCTGCAGGTATCTTTAATAAATATCGAGATAATTACTATTTCGACCGCCCAGAGGCTGAGAACTATTGGTTCGACTCTTATGGTTTACCTCCAACAAACGAAGTCAAAAAATTACTTGGCAATGGAACTTATAATACATTTCAAATTCAAAAACAAAGAACTACTTATTGTGGTCAATTATGTCTTTATGTTTTATTTAAATTACAAAAAGGAGTACAATTTCTTGATATTATGTTAGAATTGAACGAACCGTAGGTTCTATGGCTACGCCTAAGAGGGGAACTTCATTCCCGAAACGTTAGTTCCAATAATAATGATAATGATAATTAAAAATCAGTTCGTTGTAATTCATTTTGATAAAATCGGCCTCTCATATTTTCATCATCTAAATCTTTGATTTCGTAAGTAATCGGATAAGTTTGATTTATTTTACAAACTTCAAATATCTCTTTCGTCCAGTATCCGACGAAGCCTTTTTCAAATTTATTCTTATACTTAAATATTCTAACTCTATCTCCAATTACAAATTTCGGCTTAAGTTTCTGCAAATTAGGATTACTCTCATTCAAATTATTATTTTCGTTCGAATAATTATTCTCGAATATTTTTTTTCTTATTAAATCAGTGTCGTCAGAAGCATTCTTTGGAGTTTCTTCAATACCTGAATGATTTTTATTATTATAGTCTTCTAAAATTCCTGGTAATATCTTCAACCATTTCTGATTTCCTTGCTGAGTAAATTTCTTGAAAATCTTATTTTTTAACGTCCGATTGAATCTTTCTATCACTACAGCCTTTCCAGCATTTTCAGTTGAATAAACAGTTTCAAATAGTGGCTGAACGTTTCGGTTATAAAATTCCGACCCTTTATCAACAAACAATTTTTTTGGCTTTCTCTTACTTTCTTTAAAGATTTCTTCAAACGCATATTTAACTGATAGACCACTTTTATTTTTTAAAGGCTTTACCCAAGCATATCGTGTATATAAATCTATAACGGTCAATGCGTATTTATAATCAGACTCTGTCTTAGACCCTTCGGTTCGATCTTTTTCATTCGGCATTTGAATAAGATCAGCACTCCAAATATCATCTTTATTAAATACTTTTATTTTCAATAAATATTTAGGCCTTCTGTATTCTTTATGAATTTCAGACGCGTAGCGGCTTGGGTCATTCGACATTTCGGAGGCATAAGTTCGAGCGTTGCTCTCAGACAGCTTTGCTGTCGTTTCATTTAAACACTGACCGAATAATATTTTAGCTTGTAAAGCTTTCTTAACAAACATTCTTTCAATTTTTTCTCTAAATGTAGGATTTTGAATACTATCTAATTCTTCTATCATCTTCTTATCAGCTGCATGTCGAGAACTTAGATCATGATTTCGATAAGCTAAATCATGTCTGGAAGCTGCCGCATCTACTCTATTTATTGGTTCTTCACCTGGTTTCGGATTATTATTCTCATCTAGTCTTATATCTAATCGAGTTCCTGGACCGGTATATGAATGACCAGGAAGATGTTTTTCTTTCGAATATTTACTCCAAATAAATCCAGGAAAGTTTTCTAATGTTTTTTGTATGTCACCACCGTAGGTAGTAGCCAAACTTTGTTTGTCGTCGTTACCTTCATAAATTTTACAATTTGAGTTTTTATTTTTGTTTAATAGATAATTTAATAAATCTAAATTACCAATTTTTAATTTAATTAAATTTTTGGAATTTGTGGAATTTGCGGAATCCATTTTTAAAGATAAAAAACTTTTAAAAGATAAAATAAAATTAATGTTTTACCGAATAGAACCAAAGGTCCTGAGGTTATTACCTTATCATACTAGGACTTAGATATATTCCAGAACCATCTTTAGTTTCTTTAATTTCAATTAAATCATCAACATTGTGGAGAATATTTTTAAGAACACGTTTTCCTTCATCAACTAATTTTAATTTACTAATAAAATTATCTACTACTCCGTCACCCCTAGCAACTTTCTCTAACTCTCTATTATGACGTTTCTGTTCTTCTAATGCTGCTTTCTCTGATTTATTTTTAATTACTGCTTGGACAATACCAGCTGTCCCACCTGCAACACTTCCTGCTGCTGCTATGCCACCTATTATTAGTGGAATTAATGGGAGAATCCCCCCATTCTTTTCTTCTTGTAATTGAATATTCTCTATCATTGGTTTACTTATAAAATACTTTTTTTTGTTAATCGTAATAGTTTTAGGGGTATTTTTGTCAACAATATTACGTAATTTTAATTCAACAGTTTTATTATTATTACTTTTCGCTTGCGACATTTTTAACAAAAAAATTTTAAGTTATCAAAAATTTTAATCTATTCTAGTTACGAAAAATTTTTAAGTCACGAAAAATTTTAATCTGTTCTAGTTATGAAAAAATTTTAAGTTTAGAATTTTTAATCTGTTCTAGTTACAAAAAATTTTATTACTAATTACTAAAAAAAATTTAATCTATTCTAGTTATGAAAAAAAAATTAATTAATCGACGAAGTCTTGGGCTTTAGCCTATCCTAGCCATCTTTCCATTAAGAATTTCAATAGAATATTTTACATCTTCTAGCAATAAACCCTAAGCCATCAATGAAGTTGTGGAATCTTTCTTTTCAATATTAATTGTTACATCACAACCAGTCTTGATAATATCTTCAGATTGTGCACTTAAATCGAAACAGAAAACAGGATATAAATGTCTCCAATCTCCAGGAGTTAATTGTGGTTCAACTCCAAATTCTATACAAAGATTTCTATAAGCATCATATCCTTCCATAAATTGATTATTGGTATCATTGAATCTTAATGGATCAATTGGATATCGGGTTTGATTTAATGAAACTTGTAAACTTCGAATTGTATTAATATGGAAGAGATTGTTGTTCTTATCAAAACTTGGAGAATTATTTCTTTGAAATGTTAGTAATAAATATCTTGGAGTATTTGAAGTTCTATTAAAATGCCAGTTAAATCTTTGTTCGGAAAAAGTTACTGAACTAGCAGTACGCTTTAGAAAATTTACTGGAATTGGTTTGTTAGTATTTAATCTTTTTGCAATAGGTGTTTCAATCTCTAAACTAGGAGTAATATGCTTAATCCATCATTCAAGTCTATCAATTTTTAAATATGCTTTTTTCCAGTCTTGCCAAAAAAGATTAATTCATTATTTGTTGTACGATGAATTATTAACTTAAATTTTAATTGATATGATATTTTATCATAATCTAAATATCCGAATAATGGAGACAATGACCAATTTACTGTCTGTTTACTTTTCTTGTTAAATTCACGTCTTTCTTTATATGCATCATTATTTGTTTTATTTAAATGTTTTGCAATATTTTCTACATCTTTCGCAATTCCTGCGGCATCTGTTCCAGCGTGAGTTAAATCATCAACAATTATACCATCATTAGTATCAGGAAACCAACCTTCGATTTCATACTTTTTATTATTTCCACCAATTGTTACAAATCTAAGCATTGTATCAATTACACCTGGAGAATCACTTATTGTTTCTATATTTTGAGTTGCAACATCTAAACGCATTTGTGTAAATAATCTTGGAAAAAAATATTCTCTAGTGCAATATTATCGGTATCTGGTAATGGTGTTGTAAAATTGGCATCACTATATAAAGAATATTCACAGTGTAAAAATGAATCAGGTAAATATAAATAACTCTGCTGATTATCAACTTCAAAAATTAAATCACCTCCAGTATTTACTCTACTGGAAGATCCGGGATTCGTAGCAATTCTTATATAGTCATTCTTTTTTTGATTGTAACTGACGAACGGAGGATCGTCTAATCTAAATTTATTTTCGATAAGCGAAGACATTTTTAAAAAAATAATTTGACTTTTTTGTTTTTCTCATACACAGAAAAATTTTACTAAAAAAATACTAAAAAATTTTACTAAAAAAAATTTTACTAAAATATAATTTTAGAATTTTGCTAGACCAGCTCCGCTACAGCTTTGCTGGTTAAACCGAAGGTTGCTGCTCACGCCATTACCTTTTATTTCTTCAATTGAACGTTTTATGGCTACGCCTGATTTCTTCCTATGTTTACTATCAGACGGAGCTCCGCTCCTCAAGGTTTCCCCCACAGCTATGTTAGCAATTTTGTTTTTTGTTTCCTCTGAAATTTTTTTAAAATTTCTTAGTTCTTCAGAATCATTCCTAAGTTTACGAATAGCTTCTAGTTGTTTTAATTCGTTTTGAGACTTAACAGCATTTGATATTGCACTAGCTGTACTACCTATAGCAGCTGCTCCTTCCGCAGTAGATGAAATCAAATCTTTATTATTTTTAATTAAGTTAACGATACTTCCAATACCAGAAAAGATGCCAGCCCCTTCTTTTTTAATTGTTTCTACACTGTCATAATGGTAAACAGATTTCATAGATGGTTCATGAGCAATTTTTTGATTTGAAGCAAAATGTTTAAGATTGTGTTTATAAATTATAGGCATTTTTTAGGATTAAATTTGACTTTTGGGAAAAAATATTTACGTTAATATTTGCGCTAAGATTTACGTTTATGATCGGCTAAAGCCTCGAGGAGCTTCGCTCCGATAGGTTAGAAACCCAAGACTTCGTCGATTAAGATTTACGTTTGTGAATGGGCAACAACTTCGAGATAACTTTATTAATTGTCTGTTGCACTTTATCTATTGCGTCAAGTAGCGTGTGATGTACTTTAATTTCTTTTCTATTAACTTGCATTTTCTCCTGATTCATCTTCAACGCCGCTTTAAGAGCATTTAACTTAATTTTAAGAACATCTAGTTGTCTTTTAACAGAATCTAACTGTTCTTTATTTTCTTTAGAGTTTTCTTGTAAATTTTTCTTTAATTCATTTTCTAAATTATTTTAAGAGTTTTCATTTTATCAACTCTTTGATTAAGTGAGTTTACTTCATTTATTATTCTATTCATCTTTTTCATTTGTTGAGTAATTTTAGAACTCAATTCATCAACACTTTTTTGGAATGTAGTTTGTAACTGCTTTAAATTTTTTTTAATTCTTTCAGGTAGTTTTTCTATTTCATCTTCTAATTGTTCTTTTAACATTTTTATCAGATGTTTATTTTTAATGACTGCAGATTTTAAATTTATAGAAAGTAATATTAAAATTTTTGATTGTTCTGAAATCTTTTTAAAAAGTTTTGCTATATCTGCTTCTAGCTCTCTATCCTTTTTATCAAGTTTTAATAATTTTTCGTTTATTGATTTGTCATTAAGTTTAAGCAACTTTAATTCATTCATCAGTGGAACCAAAACATCGTTTATATATTTTTCCTTTAAGTCATTGATTTGTGTATCAACATATTGTTTATTTGCTAACTCGGTATTTTGTTGCGGAAGAATAGAAAGATGCAATGGACCAGATTAAACGTCTCCAGTTTTCATGATATATTTTTCTATCTCTGTTTCTAATTCACGATTATTCGGGATATATGCACCTCCACCAACATTTGGTAACATCATTTTTAAAACAATAAAAAAGTAATTTTTTTCTAATAAAAATAAAAAAAATAAATTTTTTTCTAATAGAAATAAAAAAATGGAAAAAACAAATTTAAAAAAATTATATTCGTCCGCATCATCCTGTTCTTCTTATTCGACGAGATCAACGGGATTTGAAAATAAATGTTTTGATAATAATAATAATAATAATAATAATAATACTATTACAAATCCATGTATAGATGTTAATATTTTATTTGAATTACAAGCCGAAATATTTAGAGAACAAACAAAAAGCTTACCTTCTATAGAAACTAACTATTGTATTTTTCCAGGTGATCCATTTATTAAATTTATGGAGACTGTAAGTAAATATAATGATGTTGCATATGTAGAATTAAATAAAGAAAATATGGTTATAATAGGACATAATAATGTTTATGGATTTATTACAGCAGTTTTGCCGATTAGTAATACTGATTGGATAGAAACTAAAATTATTAATTATATCAATATTAAAGAATTAGTTAAAAAATTAAAATCTTTCTCAAAGGAAAAAATTAGATTATTTGTTGATGAACAAAATCAATATAATATTCATATCGAGCGTAAAAAGCATAACGAAGAATTATTATGTCAAGTATATTATAGAGATACAATTTATAAACAAGAAACATTAGAAATGCCGCAAAGATATGATCAGGATACATATATAGGATTATATTCAAATTTAAATATTAATTTGTTAAAGTCTTACATAAATGGCTTAGCTGAACAAGAAAAAATTTATATGTGGACAACACCTTATACTATTAACAATGTCCATAATCATAATCATAATAAACGAACCGAAGGTTCTAGGGCTTTGCCCGATCTTAAAGAATCTTATGATAATAATGATGATAATAATATAGATGATGATAATATAGATGATGATAATATAGATGATGATTCTGAAACATCTGAAAATGGTGTAAATGGTAAAAAAGATTATAAAAATATTAGTAATTATAAAAATTTTAGTGAAGAAAAATTTATATCTCATACTGATGTACATGATATTAATACTACATATAATCAAAATTTATCTAAATTTCATTTTCTTACAATTGAAAATAATAATGATGGTATAGTTGAAGATACTGTTAGACAACTATGTGTCGGGTCTACAAAATTTAAATTAGGATTTACATCTAATCAATTTAAAATTTTATCATCTTTAATAAAAACTAAAAGTGATTCATATTATGGTGGTGTTATTAAATTTTCCAAAAGAGAACAAAGACCAATATTTTTCTCTATTATATTATTATCAGATAAAAAATGTAATTCAGAGTTAGATATTCCAATAAGAGAATGGTATCCAATCCCAAAAAGTGTAATTGATGATGATGATGAAGAATCAATTTATGATGATGAAGAATCAATAGTTAGTGAAAATAAATTTAAATTATCTTTTGATAAAACGTTATACGATAAAACTTAATATGATAAAAATTAATATTATAGAACATTATATGATAAAGAAAATAAAATAACTAAAGAACGTGAAATATATAATGATATATATTTACTCTCAAGTCCTTGATATTAGAATGTTTATATCTAAAATTAAAACACAATTTGTTTCTTTAAAAAATAAAAAAAATGGAAAATACCAAGTTTTATTGTAACTTACGTAAAAAAAAGTTGCAAACAAAAAGAAGTTATCAATCTCATTTAAATAGTAAATTGCATTTACAAAATGTAGAACGAGCTGATGAAGGAAATATATTAAAATTAAATAGTTATGAAAACTATCTAGAAACATTGCCTACTGATATAAAAGTTAAAAAAATGTTTGATGATTATTCACATTCGGAATATAAAAAAAGTTTTTAATAGTGAAGATGAGACCATACAAACCGAAGGTTCTAGGGCTTGGCCCGTACCAGATGGAAGATATTTATTTAGCGATACTGATGAATTTGATGAAGCTGAACGAACCGATGAAGCGGAACGAACCGAAGGTTCTAGGGCTTCGCCAGTAACAGATATAAAATATTTATTTAATGAATCGGTACACGGGACATCGGAGATGTCTTCCAGGGCTTCGCCCGTTGAACATAATGAAACCGATAAAACTTTTTCTGATATTCTATCCAACTTTTTCAAAATATTTAAGAAATCTTTTAAATGTTATATGAATGTAGAAGTACTTTATACAAAAAATGGACCTGATGGAATTCCTGAAGAAATAATACAAGGACATTTTACAAATTCACAAGAAATTCATAATGTAAATGATATACAACACATATTTGAATCGATGATACTTAAATTAGAAAATTGTATAATTGAAGCCCAGTTACGTGAATCTGGTTGGAGATTTGTTAAAATACTATCTAAGAAAATAGTAATTGATAAATATAAAAATAATACTGGTGGTAGTTATGTTCCTTTACCTTTCAGTTCACCACAAATAATCAACATAAAAAATGAAGATGATTATTGTTTTCTGTGGAGTATTATAGCACATTTACATCCTGCAGAATATCATAAAGAAAGACTAAGTCATTATAATAAAGAAGAATACATAAATGAATTTGATCTCTCTGATGGCTTAGATGAATTTCCATATGATTATAATAGGTTAATAAAGTTTCATAAAAAGAATAAAAATTTAATAGAAGTAAATGTTTTTGAATTAAATGTGAATTATGTTTCTATTGATAAAATTACTCCACTTTACTGAGATTCAAAAAATTTTTATTTGAATAATAAAAATTTATGTCAATCAGAAATAGTATATAATGATAGAGGAAATTACATGCATCATAATATTTTTTACCAAGGAAATATAATATGTACTGAAAAATTTCAAATTGTTAAAACACTATCACCAATAATGATTAATCATAATAATTATGAAGGACGTAATTATAATTATGATTATGATTGCGATTATTTATCTTTATCTTTAGAATATCAACAAAAATTACAAAATTTAAATGAAATTTTACAAAAATGTAAAACAGATTATCAACAACAAACAAAAATATTAGTACAAGAATATGGCCATAAATATCAAAATAAGATAGAAACGATTCAAGAATTAAGTAAAGACAATAAAGACAATAAAGAATTAAATAATGAATAAAATAAAGAATTAAATGAATGTTTAAAAAAATGTCAACAACAATATAAAGAACAATATAATAATGAATATGAACAACAGCTGAAAATATTCAATCAAAATTATCAACAGTCTGAAAAAGATTTACAAAGACAAATTGATGAAACACATGAAATATATAAAGATAAATTTGAAAAATTAAAACAAACAAAGCAACCAGCACAAGCGAATATTTTATATTATCAGGGTCATTTTATATTGTATAAAGATGTTTCTATATTTACAAAAACTTCAGATAATACAAATTTTCCTTGTCTTCAATGTATGACAAGTTTTAGAACTAAAGAAGAAATGAATAGACATTTGGAGAATTGTCAACAAAAAGAAGCAGTTAAAAATACTTTTCCTAAAGATGATTATTTAGAATACAATAAATGGTATTTCAAAAATAAAGTACCCTTTACTATTTATTGTGATTTTGAAGCATATAATGTTAATATGACACAAAAGCACGGGACATCGGAGATGTCGTCCAGAGCTTCGCCCGATTCTGAAAATGATAATTATGAAAAAAGTGCATCTGAACAAAGTAAAGAAAAATATTTATTTGAACAAAAACCATTATGTTGGGGAATGTACATTCATTCAAATTATCCTGAATTATTTAAATCAGAATATTATCAATACTATGGTGAAGATAGTTCAGAAATGTTTACAAAGAAAGTAGAAGAATTACAAGGACGTTTTTCACAATTGCTTGAAACAAATATACCAATGATGCCATTAACGGATGAAGAAAAAATTAATTTTGTTAATGAAACAAATTGTTATTACTGTGGAAAAGAATTTACAAAAAATTATAAAAATGGCAGAGGTAGATATCTTGATAAGCGAAGCGACGGCTCTGCCGTCAAAGTAAAAGATCATGATCATCTAAATGGATTATATAGAGGTGCAGCACATAATTCTTGTAATCTTAATGCTAATAAATTTAAATATAACTTTGTTCCTCTATATTTCTACAATGGTTCTAAATATGATTTCCATCTAGTAATGAAAGATTTATTTTCATCTGAAAAATTACAACAACAACAAATAAATGTACTATGTAAAACAGAAGAAGAATATTTTTCAATGCAATTAGGTTGTATTAGAATTTTAGATGCATTTAGATTTTTTACTCCTTATTCATTAGATGTCATGGGAAAAACTTTAAAACCTGAACAATGTAAAATATTAAATAAATATAATTTAAAACCTTTAAAAGGAATATTTCCGTATGACTACATAACTGGAGATAAAACCTGTGGTTCACAGTCGAAGACTGATTTTAATTCTGTGAATAAAATTATGGAAGAAAAACAACTTCCTCCAATAAATAAATTTAAATCAACATTAAAACAATCACAATTATCTGAGGAAGACTATGCAGAAGCTGAAAAGAATTGGAGAGAGTTAAATTGTAGAACAATGTATGATTATACAATGAAATATCTTCAGATAGATGTATTAATCCTTGCTGATCTTTTCGAAAACTTTCGTGATATGTGTTTAGAATATTACGGAATAGATCCATGTTATTGTTATTCTACACCAGGTTTAACATGGTTAGCAGGATTAAAACATACTGGTGTTCAAGCCGATGGCTCTAGGACAAAGTCCGTTAAACTTAAACATTATAAAGAAAATACATATGATAAATTATTATTTTTTGAATCTGGGATTAGAGGTGGTGTTTCATCAGTTTTAGGTAATAGATATGTTAAATCTTATAATAAGAAAGTAAATCCACAAGAATATGGAATAATGAAACCTTTATCTCCAGAAGAAAAAGAAAAAATATTAGAAATTTTTCGAAAGAAACGAGAAGGAGTAGAACGTGAAAATGCAATTGATGAATTCATGAGAGAAAACTATTTGTTATAATATGATTTTAATAGCTTATATTCTTCTTGCATGATACAAGAATTACCAACAGGTGAGATGGAATGGTGTAATATTCGTACGACATCAGACATGTCTACTAGGGCTTCGCCCGTTCTTGATTATCAAAAAACATATGATGGAAATAATAATCATGGTTATATATATGAAGTTGATTTAGTATATCCTGATGAAATAAAAGATAAAACAAAATATTTTCCTTTCTGTCCCGAAAACAAAATTCCCAATATAGAAGATTTTTCAGATTATCAAAAATCTATAATTCCTAAGAAATACAGACCAACAAAAAAACTTATGTTAACACAAAGCAATAAAGGAAAGTATGTTGTTGAAGGAAGAATGCTAGATTGGTATTTAGATCATGGAATGATTCTCACAAAAATTCACCGGAAACTAGTGTATAGAAAATCTAGGTGGTTAAAAGATTATATAGAGTTCAATATTGAAAAACGTAAAATAGCTAAAAGAAATAAAGATGATTTTGGAAACGTGTTCTTCAAATTAATGAATAATGCATTTTATGGTAAGACTTTAGAAAATGTGCGTAATAGACAAAATATTGAAATAGTTTATGATAAAGATAGGTTTCAAAATTTAGCAAGGAAACCTACATATAAAAGAACTACTAGATTTAGTGATGAACTATGTGCTGTACATTTACGACGAATCAGCGTAAAACATGATAAGTTTAATTTTATAGGATTAACTATATCAGAATTAGCTAAACTATTTATGTATAAATTTATATATGATTATTTAGCACCTGCTTATGGCAAAAACTATAAATTACACTTTACAGATACCGATTCTGTTTTCTTAGAATTAACAATACCGTATAATTCTTCACTTGATGAAGAAATAGATAAAATAAAAGATATCATTCATCCTTCTAATTTATGTAAAGTAAAAGATGAATTAGAAGGAAATGAAGATTTCATAACAGAAGCTATATTTTTAAAATCTAAATGTAACACAACTAATAATATTAAAACACATAAAACATTAAAAGGAATTTCAAAGGCATCAGTGGCTAATCAAATAACATTTCAAGATTATAAAAATGTATTATTTAATAATGAAATAAAAACAGCATGTAATTATAGACTTAATTCAAAAAAACATGAAATGTATTTAAAAGATGAACATAAATTAGCATTAGATCCATTTGATGACAAAAGAAAGATTTTGCCTGATGGAATAACTACTTCACCTTTTTAATTTTCTAATTTCTAAGATAGTCAAATTTGATATATACATAAAATAAAAAAAAATATTATAACACTATATTTGTATATTTTTTTATCACTCGGTAAACAAATGTTCTATCGACTTTCAGTCGGGGCGAAGCCCCTCGAGCCGAAGGCTAGTCAGAGAACAATTGTTCGATAACTCTATCATGAATTTTTTTATCAATATTAATTGTAATGAAGCCATAATCTTTTGACCAAGCATTGTTACACGATTGTTTAAATTCATCTTTATTTCTTACGCATAAATCTCTTAACAAATCACTTAAGTTTCTTGCATTTATTTCAAATAGTATAAATATATTTGCATTCTTTCTAATAACACTTCCATCTAATGAATACATACTTTGTGTTAAATAAAAAACACTACAGTTGTTATGTCTACCTCTTGTGAAATAATTTCTCTGTACTGACTGATTTCTGTCATTAACACAATCATCAAAAATTACACAATGTTTCATTGTTTTATCTAGTTTACTAGGATCTTGCATATTACCACTATCATCTATTAATTGTATCTTTATATGCTTATTTTTATTGGATTCAACTAACTGATTATTTTTTGCGGCTTCTTCACACCACGAACTTATTTCTTCTTCATCTTCAGATTTTTCATATTCTTTGAATAATGAAGCAATTTCTGTTTTTTTAAGATTATTTTCAAATCCATATTTTAAAAATTGATAGACGGGTTGTTCTGCTGTTGTTGTATAAATTATAAGATTGTTATAATCCAAAAAATTTGGAGTCGTTAAAATTTTAAATAATAGATATGTTTTTCCACAACCTGATCTTCCACAAATAACTGACAAAACTTTATTAGATAAATTTGGATGATGATTAAATTTGAGTTTTTTTTTATTTAATGGGGACACTTCACTCATTTTTTAATAAAAAAATTTATTTTTATTTTATTTTTATTTTTAAAGAAGAAGAAGAAAATTAAACTTCTCTAGCTTCGCGTGGGAGTTTATACCTCTCGAACGGGAGTTTATACCTCCCAAACCAAAAGATCCATCATAATCTCTTCACCTCCAAAATTTATTTCTTGTCCTTTCTCATCAGTGATTTTTATGTTAATGTTGTTAATAGTTTTTCTTGTAATAGGGAAATATATTAATGTTTGTGGAATTACATTTAATCGATAACCAATGGGTACAGTAAAAGCTGGAAAAATGAATATTAAATTTGACAATTTACCATTTATATATCCTCCTTCAATAATGTCACAATGTACAACAATTGAATTTATTTCAGTTATTTTTGGAATCTTCTCACCTAAATGATAACCTTGACTATAGGTTTGTTTATTAAATCCTAATAGCTTTGACAATGATCTATCATGATTAAAATCAACTTGATGATTTTCGTCTAAAGTAAGAGAAAATTTATTAACTGCCGGTTCAACTGCGAAATGTAATTGTTTCTTATCTTTAAATGGTATACCTAAATGTCTCTTAATTTCATTTGATATTGATTCAACTTCGTAAGAACCAGGAAGAAAAGTTTGTATTTTCCATGTTTTGCCTTTATCAGTAGAATATCTAAATTGATCATTCACATCTTTGATAACGTTTTGAATAGTGTTAAATGTGGAGAAACTAGTCAATGCAATTTGATAATTTTTATTTTGTTCCAAATGTAGAATGGGTTCTAAATTACAAGTGTGTGATGAAGTAGTTGTTATAATTTTTAACGTCGTACTAAATTTTGATGAACCCAAAATCTCTGTCAAATTTTCTAAATGATTATTAATTTTGTCTAAATCTGCTGAACACATTTTTTAACTAAAAATTTTAAATAAATATTATAGATAAAAATCGTAGATAAAAATTGTAGATAAAAATCATAGATAAAAATCATAAATAAAAATTAGAAACAACATATTTCAGCTACGAGCGAAGCCCTTAAAGACATCAGAGATGTCCCGTTATACTTTTATAATCCTCTTCATTTAGAATCTTCTTTTCTAACAGTCTTTTCAATATAGCATGAATTTCATTGAAACTAGAATTATGTCCTTCTTTTATTGCAGATATTAAAATATTTAATCTATTTAGTAATTCTTGTGAATCATCTGGTAAGAATACAGTTGTTTCTGTTTTCTGTTTTTCAGATAAACCTTTCCCTACTTTAACTCCCGTTGATAATAAATTTTCTAATTGTTTATAACGTCTAAGAGATTTTACTGCACCAACTCTATCTAACATAGGTTTATATTTTATGAGATCTTCTGAAATTAAACCTCGGTGAAAAAATTAAACCTCGAAAAGGTTGTGGAAATATTTCTTTTTCTCCGAGATAAAATCTAGGTATTGTTTTCCATCTATAAATGAAATAGAATGTTCAAATTGCATAGATTTTGGTAATTTCTTATTAATGTTTGATTCTAGTAATCCATAGTCATCTAATATAGTTTTGTGCTCTGGATCTGTTATATCAATTTGTTTATCATTATTTGTACTTTCTTTTTCAAGAGTTTTAAATGGTTTCATAGTTTTCTCAAAATCAGTTTTTACTTGCTCGGTTTGCTGCATTTTTTCAAACATATCAGATTGAATACCAGCTTTTATCATTCTATGTTGAAGATGATTTTCTTTCATAATATTTCTTTGTTTTATTAACTCTTCTAATTGTTTTATTCTTTTAAAATTATCAGCTCTAATTTTATCCATTTTTAAAATATAATATTTGAATTTTGTGGTAACATTGGAATACAACAAAAACATTTTACTGAACAAATTATTTTTTTATTGCTTTGTTGTCTGACATCTTTTCGTTTTAAGCTTTGTTTAATAAAGTTTTGTTTAATAAAGTTTTGCTTAAATTTTCGCTTAAAGTTTTTAGCTCTTCTAAAAAATTTTGTCATTTTCTTTATTAGAAATTTTACCATCACTGGAAATTTTGCCATCCTGTTTATTCTTATCATCAACTTTTTCTGACTGTAATTGAAATGATATTTGATTTACTTCATTAGCTATTTGATCAAATTTTTCAATCTCATCTAACGTAATAACATTATCATCACATACTCTTTGAAAGTAGTAATGTAGTTTATCATAGACTTCTTTAATATGTAAATGCTTAGTTTTTAATGATTTTCGTTTCTTAGTTATTAAAGATTTATCTAACATTGTAACAAGTGAAGTTGCAAAAACACCCGTACCTGTTAAAGCTGTAGCAACTACTGGAATTACTAAAACACCTGAAGATATAACAATTGTTAAAGCACCTAAACTTATTGTTAAGAATATGCAAATTCCTTGTGTTACATTCTTAACTTTAGTCCATCTCTTTCTTAATTTTTTATAATGCTCTAATCTTAATAATAATTGAGATTCCTTATCTTTCATATAACGTACTCTATCTTTGTGTTTTTCTTTACTCAATTCACTTATTTTTAACTGAGATAACGAAGGATATATTCTTGCGGTTTCTTCCACTTTTGTTTCATCCATTTTTAAAAAAATATTATTAGTCACATGATATATTTTAAAAACCTGAAAGATGGATAAAATTCATGAATTTGAAATTCTCAACTTTTGTGATTTTCAGTGTCCTGGAACGGTCATGATTTAAGCGAGAAAATTGTAATTCACAAATTTGAGATTCTTAACTTTTATGATTTTTTCGGTGTCCTGGAACGGTCATGATTTAAGCGAGAAAATTGTAATTCTCAAATTTTGAGATTTTGAAAAATTTTGAAAAATTGGGTATTTTTAAAAACGCCTAAATTTATGAATTTAGGTCTTCATAACCAGAAAAAGGGATCAAATTCATGAATTTATGTCGTTTTTAAAAATGCCATTTTTTGAAAAAATGGTACTTTTTGAATGGACTAAATTCATGTATTTAGGTCTTAATAACCTGAAAAAGGGTTCAAATTCATGAATTTATGTCGTTTTTAAAGATACCATTTTTTTGAATTTTATGGTGTCCTGGAACGGTCTTTTGCCCATTACTCACGATATTATTCATGCTTTCTTGGCTGAAATTTCAAGTTTTTAATTCAATTTTCACCGGCATAATTTTATGATTTACTGAATTCATGTTTCATTTCTAGAATCCGAATAGTGATGTGGAATCATTTACATCTTTCAAAGTTAAATGAAGTCATTGTCTTTGATTATGTGGTTTTGCTGTGGCTGTGGCAGGTTGCCTGTGATATGATCACGCTTAAGAAAATACTCTTGAGGTTGAGCATGAAAGTTATAGCGCAGGCATAGAGCGCAGGTCATCGAGTTACCAATTTAATAAACATTACCTCTCCAAGACTGTCATGACACGGACGATCTGTAAAATAATATCATTTCCTTCTGCTTTATGCTATCATGATCAGTCAATTCCGTTGCAATTTCTGCAAAACTTTGCATATCTCAGATTTGGTGATAACACCACCTGTATCTCTCTTTAGTTCATCTAATAAAATAGAAAGTGTATACACATTGGGGATTTAATAAATGCGGAGTTACCACTCTATCTAACATACTTACTCTATGGTCAATCGCTTTCGTAGCGTGTGAAGAACAATATTGCTTTGTTATGCTCGTTTTGTACATGTACATCGGTTTCGTAAGCAGCTTTGGTGCCGCACAGTTTACAGTGTCTGTCATTTGAATCATAAAACTCGAGCGTCTAAAACAAATCATTATTTGTAGTCACTGGAGAGTGTTTGACATTGGCACTTGGATAAGACATCAAGAGTTGTTCGCCGAGAAAAGATCGATCTGTCAACGCATGAAAATGAGAACAAGTGCATTCACAAACTGAGTGATTCTCCGCTTGCATCACCTTTGTAGCTGAACTTCACTTCATTTCGTAGCGTGAGAGTTTTCATTAATTGAATCTTTATATTTGTAAAAACTTCAGCTCATTCTAAGTGTTAAAATCAAATGGCTACAAATATCTAATAGATAAAATAAGAATTACGCCATTGAATTTGCAGCCATTGCTGCAAAACTTTACCAATATGCTAAGTGGAAGTTTCACACTAAAATGAAACTTTAATATTGAATCTTGCAATTTATTCCAACTAAGGCTACTTTTTACTTGAATTTCCTAGATTACAAGGTTTACTACGATTCATTCAGACAGTTGATGCCGACAGAATCTTCATGTCATCTTCCTTAGGGCAATCTATTGCATGATAAGTGAAATGCAAATAACATTTTTTAAAGTGATCAGTCATTGAATTATGATGAATGCATAGAAGTTCATGGTCTTAGTTTTTTCTTTCACCACTTTGAAAGAATGAAATCAATCCAACGGTGATCGTCTGCGGCGGGTATGGAGCTGAACTTGAGTTGGCCTAAGACACGTAGCATGATAAAGTATCGCGGTAGCTGCAAAGAACAATGCCAAATTGAAGATTTAATTGAAGGAGTTCATTTTACCAAAAGTGTCCGCTTATTGGGAATTCTTCTTGAATCGGATCTCACGAGGAAATCACATGTCGATTACATTTCGCGGAAATGTGCACCACGTGTTTACATACATATACTTCGATGTATGAAAGCTTATGAAATTCAAAGCCGATGCCTCAAAATCAAAGGAATTGCCCACTCAACTTTTACCAAATATATATATATATATATATACATATGAAAAACTAGAAACCAAATATAATTCCATAGCTTATTTTCTGTATTATGCATGTTATCATCTATAACTTTAACTTTGAATGTATTTTTGAATGCACCTGAAGATTGATTGAAATGAAAGCGCTCGTGCATCAATTGTTTTTGATTTGACTATTTGGGTTCTAGTTTTTCATATATATTACTGAATACTGCGTTTTACCTTTTATATTTTCTGTATATATATATATATTTTCTGTATATATATATATTTTCTGTATATATATATATATATATATATACTTTAAATATATTCGCATGAACAAATGCAATATGATAGTCAGTTAAAGGTTAAAAATGATTATCAGCACTCAGCAATCAGGAACGAAAAGTCTCGTCTACTGTGACCATATCACCTTGCAGTCCGAACCACTCGCATTGTAGGACGTGAGTAGTATGTATTTTACGCGCCTGAACCTCCCCCCAAATCGGGGGTGCCATATACATATGTCACCCCGATTTGGGTGGTCTCAGGCGCGTAAAATATCTTGAATCATAGATAAGTAATGGGCAAAAGACCGTTCCAGGACACCATAAAATTTAAAAAAATAGTATCTTTAAAAACGACATAAATTCATGAATTTCGACCCTTTTTCAGGTTTTTAAGACCTAAATACATAAATTTAGGCGTTTTTAAAAATATCCAACTTTTCAAATTTTTCAAAATCTCATATTTGAGAATTACAATTTTTACCTTGAAAATCATGACCGTTCCAGGACACCGAAAAAATCATAAAAGTTAAGAATCTCAAAGTTTGAGATTATGACATTTTACTCTTAAAATCATGACCGTTCCAGGACACCGAAAAATCAGAAAAGTCAAGAATCTCGAATTTGTGATTATGACATTTCACCCGCCCTTAAAATCATGACTGTTCCAGGACACTGAAAAAAAATCAGAAAAGTTAAGAATCTCAAAATTTGAGAATTACAATTTTCTCGCTCAAATCATGACCGTTCCAGGACACCGAAAATCATAAAAGTTGAGAATTTCAAATTCATGAATTTTATCCATCTTTCAGGTTTTTAAAATATATCATGTGACTAATAATATTTCTTTAAAAATGGATGAAACAAAAGTGGAAGAAACCGCAAGAATATATCCTTCGTTATCTCAGTTAAAAATAAGTGAATTGAGTAAAGAAAAACACAAAGATAGAGTACGTTATATGAAAGATAAGGAATCTCAATTATTATTAAGATTAGAGCATTATAAAAAATTAAGAAAGAGATGGACTAAAGTTAAGAATGTAACACAAGGAATTTGCATATTCTTAACAATAAGTTTAGGTGCTTTAACAATTGTTATATCTTCAGGTGTTTTAGTAATTCCAGTAGTTGCTACAGCTTTAACAGGTACGGGTGTTTTTGCAACTTCACTTGTTACAATGTTAGATAAATCTTTAATAACTAAGAAACGAAAATCATTAAAAACTAAGCATTTACATATTAAAGAAGTCTATGATAAACTACATTACTACTTTCAAAGAGTATGTGATGATAATGTTATTACGTTAGATGAGATTGAAAAATTTGATCAAATAGCTAATGAAGTAAATCAAATATCATTTCAATTACAGTCAGAAAAAGTTGATGATAAGAATAAACAGGATGGCAAAATTTCGAGTGATGATAAAATTTCTAATAAAGAAAATGACAAAATTTTTTAGAAGAGCTAAAAACTTTAAGCGAAAATTTAAGCAAAACTTTATTAAACAAAACTTTATTAAACAAAGCTTAAAACGAAAAGATGTCAGACAACAAAGCAATAAAAAAATAATTTGTTCGGTAAAATGTTTTTGTTGTATTCCAATGTTACCACAAAATTCAAATATTATATTTTAAAAATGGATAAAATTAGAGCTGATAATTTTAAAAGAATAAAACAATTAGAAGAGTTAATAAAACAAAGAAATATTATGAAAGAAAATCATCTTCAACATAAAATGATAAAAGCTGGTATTCAATCTGATATGTTTGAAAAAATGCAGCAAACCGAGCAAGTAAAAACTGATTTTGAGAAAACTATGAAACCATTTAAAACTCTTGAAAAAGAAAGTACAAATAATGATAAACAAATTGATATAACAGATCCAGAGCACAAAACTATATTAGATGACTATGGATTACTAGAATCAAACATTAATAAGAAATTACCAAAATCTATGCAATTTGAACATTCTATTTCATTTATAGATGGAAAACAATACCTAGATTTTATCTCGGACAAAAAGAAATATTTCCACAACCTTTTCGAGGTTTAATTTTCACCAGATAAATCTCCTTTTAATTTAGATAGAAATTTTGTTGATCTTTTAAGAGGAGCAGATTTAAATAAATATGCTGTAGAAGATCTCATAAAATATAAAGCTATGTTAGATTGAGTTAAAGCAGGAAAAACTCTTAAACGTTATAGAGAATTAGAAAATTTATTATCAACGGGAGTTAAAGTAGGAAAAGGTTTTAAAACAGAAACAACTGTATTTTTACCAGATGATTCACAAGAATTACTAAATAGATTAAATATTTTAATATCGGCAATAAAAGAAGGACATAATTCTAGTTTCAATGAAATTCATGCTATATTGAAAAGACTGTTAGAAAAGAAGATTCTAAATGAAGAGGATTATAAAAGTATAACGGGACATCCGAGATGTCTTCCAGGGCTTCGCCCGTAGCTGAAATATGTTGTTGTTTTTAATTTTTTATAAAAGATATTTATTCAAAATTTTAACTAAAAAATGTGTTCAGCAGATTTAGACAAAATTAATAATCATTTAGAAAATTTGACAGAGATTTTGGGTTCATCAAAATTTAGTACGACGTTAAAAATTATAACAACTACTTCATCACACACTTGTAATTTAGAACCCATTCTACATTTGGAACAAAATAAAAATTATCAAATTGCATTGACTAGTTTCTCCACATTTAACACTATTCAAAACGTTATCAAAGATGTGAATGATCAATTTAGATATTCTACTGATAAAGGCAAAACATGGAAAATACAAACTTTTCTTCCTGGTTCTTACGAAGTTGAATCAATATCAAATGAAATTTTAGAGACATTTAGGTATACCATTTAAAGATAAGAAACAATTACATTTTGCAGTTGAACCGGCAGTTAATAAATTTTCTCTTACTTTAGACGAAAATCATCAAGTTGATTTTAATCATGATAGATCATTGTCAAAGCTATTAGGATTTAATAAACAAACTTATAGTCAAGGTTATCATTTAGGTGAGAAGATTCCAAAAATAACTGAAATAAATTCAATTGTTGTACATTGTGACATTATTGAAGGAGGATATATAAATGGTAAATTATCAAATTTAATATTCAGTTTTCCAGCTTTTACTGTACCCATTGGTTATAGATTAAATGTATTTCCCCAAACATTAATATATTTCCCTATTACAAGAAAAACTATTAACAACATTAACATAAAAATCACTGATGAGAAAGGACAAGAAATAAATTTTGGAGGTGAAGAGATTATGATAGATCTTTTGGTTCGGGAGGTATAAACTCCCGTTCGAGAGGTATAAACTCCCACGCGAAGCCAGAAAAGTTTAATTTTCTTCTTCTTATTATTCTTCTTCTTTAAAAACAAAAAATAAAAAAAATAAAATTGAAATTTTTATTAAAAAATGAGTGAAGTGTCCCCATTAAATAAAAAAAACTCAAATTTAATCATCATCCAAATTTATCTAATAAAGTTTTGTCAGTTATTTGTGGAAGATCAGGATGTGGAAAAACGTATCTATTATTTAAAATTTTAACGACTCCAAATTTTTTGGATTATAACAATCTTATAATTTATACAACAACAGCAGAACAACCCGTCTATCAATTTTCAAAATATGGATTTGAAAATAATCTTAAAAAAACAGAAATTGCTTCATTATTCAAAGAATATGAAAAATCTGAAGATGAAGAAGAAATAAGTTCGTGGTGTGAAGAAGCCGCAAAAAATAATCAGTTAGTTGAATCCAATAAAAATAAGCATATAAAGATACAATTAATAGATGATAGTGGTAATATGCAAGATCCTAGTAAACTAGATAAAACAATGAAACATTGTGTAATTTTTGATGATTGTGTTAATGACAGAAATCAGTCAGTACAGAGAAATTATTTCACAAGAGGTAGACATAACAACTGTAGTGTTTTTTATTTAACACAAAGTATGTATTCATTAGATGGAAGTGTTATCAGAAAGAATGCAAATATATTTATACTATTTGAAATAAATGCAAGAAACCTAAGTGATTTGGTAAGAGATTTATGCGTAAGAAATAAAGATGAATTTAAACAATCGTGTAACAATGCTTGGTCAAAAGATTATGGCTTCATTACAATTAATATTGATAAAAAAATTCATGATAGAGTTATAGAACATTTGTTTACCGAGTGATAAAAAAATATACAAATATAGTGTTATAATATTTTTTTTTATTTTATGTATATATCAAATTTGACTATCTTAGAAATTAGAAAATTAAAAAGGTGAAGTAGTTATTCCATCAGGTAAAATTTTTCTTTTATCATCAAATGGATCTAATGCTAATTTATGTTCTTCTTTTAAATACATTTTATGTTTCTTTGAATCAAGTCTATAATTACATGCTGTTTTTATTTCATTATTAAATAATACATTTTTATAATCTTGAAATGTTATTTGATTAGCCACTGATGCCTTTGAAATTCCTTTTAATGTTTTATGTGTTTTAATATTATTAGTTGTGTTACATTTAGATTTTAAAAATATAGCTTCTGTTATGAAATCTTCATTTCCTTCTAATTCATCTTTTACTTTACATAAATTAGAAGGATGAATGATATATTTTTTATTTTATTAATTTCTTCATCAAGTGAAGAATTATACGGTATTGTTAATTCTAAGAAAACAGAATCGGTATCTGTAAAGTGTAATTTATAGTTTTTGCCATAAGCAGGTGCTAAATAATCATATATAAATCTATACATAAATAGTTTAGCTAATTCTGATATATTGCATCCAATAAAATTAAACTTATCATGTTTTACGCTAATTCGACGTAAATGTACAGCACATAGTTCATCACTAAATCTAGTAGTTCTTTTATATGTAGGTTTCCTTGCTAAATTTTGAAACCTATCTTTATCATAAACTACTTCAATATTTTGTCTATTACGCACATTTTCTAAAGTCTTACCATAAAATGCATTATTCATTAATTTGAAGAACACGTTTCCAAAATCATCTTTATTTCTTTTAGCTATTTTACGTTTTTCAATATTGAACTCTATATGATCTTTTAACAACCTAGATTTTCTATACACTAGTTTCCGGTGAATTTTTGTGAGAATCATTCCATGATCTAAATACCAATCTAGCATTCTTCCTTCAACAACATACTTTCCTTTATTGCTTTGTGTTAACATAAGTTTTTTTGTTGGTCTGTATTTCTTAGGAATTAAAGATTTTTGATAATCTGAAAAATCTTCTATATTGGGAATTTTGTTTTCGGGACAGAAAGGAAAATATTTTGTTTTATCTTTTATTTCATCAGGATATACTAAATCAACTTCATATATATAACCAAAATTATAATTTCCATCATATGTTTTTTGATAATCAAGATTATTACATCATGACATTTCACCTGTTGGTAATTCTTGTATCATGCAAGAAGAATATAAGCTATTAAAATCATAATATAACAAATAGTTTTCTCTCATGATTTCATCAACTGCTGCTTGATTAACTTCATTTGATATAAGTCCTTCTATATTTTGATTAAACAGTTTTATAAACTGATCGCTTTCTTCTGGAGATAAAGGTTTCATTATTCCATAATCATCAGGATTTACTTTTTTATTGTAACACTTAACATATCTATTACCTAAAACTGATGAAACTCCACCTCTAATCCCAGATTCAAAAAATAATAATTTATCGTATGTATTTTCTTTATAATGTTTAAGTTTAACACCAGTATGTTTTAATCCTGCTAACCATGTTAAACCTGGTGTAGAATAACAATAACATGGATCTATTCCGTAATATTCTAAACACATATCACGAAAGTTTTCGAAAAGATCAGCAAGGATTAATACATCTATCTGAAGATATTTCATTGTATAATCATACATTGTTCTACAATTTAACTCTCTCCAATTCTTTTCAGCTTCTGCATAGTCTTCTTCAGATAATTGTGATTGTTTTAATGTTGATTTAAATTTATTTATTGGAGGAAGTTGTTTTTCTTCCACAATTTTATTCACAGAATTAAAATCTCCAGTTATGTATTCATACGGAAATATTCCTTTTAAAGGTTTTAAATTATGTTTATTTAATATTTTACATTGTTCAGGTTTTAAAGTTTTTCCCATAACATCTAATGAATAAGGAGTAAAAAATCTAAATGCATCTAAAATTCTAATACAACCTAATTGCATTAAAAAATATTCTTCTTCTGTTTTACATAGTACATTTATTTGTTGTTGTTGTAATTTTTCAGATGAAAATAAATCTTTCATTACTAGATGGAAATCATATTTAGAACCATTGTAGAAATATAGAGGAACAAAGTTATATTCAAATTTATTAGCATTAAGATTACAAGAATTATGTGCTGCACCTCTATATAATCCATTTAGATGATCATGATCTTTTACTTTGTCGGAAGAGCCGTCGCTTCGCTTATCAATATATCTACCTCTGCCATTTTTATAATTTTTTGCAAATTCTTTTCCATAGTAATAACAATTTGTTTCATTAATAAAATTTAATTTTTCATTTTCTGTTAATGGGATCATTGGTATATTTGTTTCAAGTAATTGCGAAAAATAATTTTGTAATTCTTCTACTTTCTTTGTAAACATTTCTGAACTATCTTCACCATAGTATTGATAATATTCTGATTTAAATAATTCGGGATAATTTGAAGATTAATGTAAGATTAAATTAATTAATTAAATTAATAAGACTTTTGTAAGATTAAATGTATTTCGATGAAAATTATGATTTAATATTTGTAGCTGATAAATATATTCTTTATCATATTGTTCTTTATATTGTTGTTGACATTTGTTTTAAACATTCATTTATTTTTTCATTGGTTTCATTTTCTTCATTATTTAATTCTTTATTGTCTTTATTTAATTTTTGTATCGTTTTTATCTTATTTTGATATTTATGGCCATATTCTTGTACTAATATTTTTGTTTGTTGTTGATAATCTGTTTTACATTTTTGTAAAATTTTATTTAAATTTTGTATGTTTTGTTGATTATCTGAAGATAAAGATAAATAATCTGAATCATAATCATAATTATAATTACGTCCTTTATAATTATTATGATTAATCATCATTAGTGATAGTGTTTTTATAATTTGAAATTTTTCAGTACATATTATATTTCCTTGGTAAAAAAATATTATGATGCATGTAATTTCCTCTATCATTATATACTATTTCTGATTGACATAAATTTTTATTATTCAAATAAAATTTTTTTGAATCTCAGTAAAATGGAGTAATATTACCAATAGAAACATAATTCACATTTAATTCAAAAACATTTACTTCTATTAAATTTTTATTCTTTTTATGAAACTTTATTAACCTATTATAATCATATGGAAATTCATCTAAGCCATCAGAGAGATCAAATTCATTTATGTATTCTTCTTTATTGTAATGACTTAGTCTTTCTTTATGATATTTTGCAGGATGTAAATGTGCTATAATACTCCACAGAAAACAATAATCATCTTCATTTTTTATGTTGATTATTTGTGGTGAACTGAAAGGTAAAGGAACATAACTACCACCAGTATTATTTTTATATTTATCAATTACTATTTTCTTAGATAGTATTTTAACAAATCTCCAACCAGATTCACGTAACTGGGCTTCAATTATACAATTTTCTAATTTAAGTATCATTTGTTCAAATATGTGTTGTATATCATTTACATTATGAATTTCTTGTGAATTTGTAAAATGTCCTTGTATTATTTCTTCAGGAATTCTATCAGGTCCATTTTTTGTATAAAGTACTTCTACATTCATATAACATTTGAAAGATTTCTTAAATATTTTGATAAAGTTTTAAATTTGTTAATACATTATTAAAAGTTTCATCGGTTTCATTATATTCAACGGGCGAAGCCCTGGAAGACATCTCAGATGTCCCGTGCACAGACTGATTAAATAAATATTTTATATCTGTTATGGGCGAAGCCCTAGAACCTTCGGTTCGTTCGGCTTCATCGGTTCGTTCAGCTTCATCAAATTCATCTATTTCGTTAAATTCATCAGTATCGCTAAATAAATCTCCTACATGTTCATCTTCACTATTAAAAACTTTTTTATATTCTGAATGTGAATAATCATCAAATATTTTTTTAACTTTTATATCAGTAGGAAATGTTTCTAGATAGTTTATATAATTATTTAATTTTAATATATTTCCTTCATCAACTCGATCTACATTTTGTAAATGCAATTTACTTTGTAAATGAGATTGATAACTTCTTTTTGTTTGCAACTTTTTTTTACATAAGTTACAATAAAACTTGGTATTTTCCATTTTTTTATTTTTTAAAGAAAAAATTTGTGTTTTAATTTTAGATATAAACATTCTAATATCAAGGACTTGAGAGTTAATATATATTATTATATATTTCACGTTCTTAAGTTATTTTATTTTCTTTATCACATTAAGTTTTATCATATAAAGTTTTATCATATTAAGTTTTATCATATAACGTTTTATCAAAAGATAATTTAAATTTATTTTCACTAACTATTGATTCTTCATCATCATCATCAATTGATTCTTCATCATCATCATAAATTGATTCTTCAACATCATAAATTACACTTTTTGGTATAGGATGCCATTTCCTGATAGGATACCATTCCCTGATAGGAATATCTAATTCTAAATTATATTTATTATTTGATAATAATATAATAGAGAAAAATATTGGTCTTTGATCTCTTTTGGAAAATTTAATAACACCACCATAATATGAATCACTTTTAGTTTTTATTAAAGATGATAAAATTTTAAATTGATTAGATGTAAATCCTAATTTAAATTTTGTAGACCCGACACATAGCTGTCTAACAGTATCTTCAACTATACCATAATTATTATTTTCAATTGTAAGAAAATGAAATTTAGATAAATTTTGATTATATGTAGTATTAATATCATGTACATCAGTATGAGATATAAATTTTTCTTCACTTAAATTTTTATAATTACTAATATTTTTATAATCTTTTTTACCATTTACACCATTTTCAGATGTTTCAGAATCATCATCTATGTTATCATCATCTATATTATCATCATCATTATTATTATAAGATTCTTTAAAATTATTATTATCAGATTCTTTAAAATTATTATGATTATGATTATGGTCATTGTTAATAGTATAAGGTGTTGTCCACATATAAATTTTCTATTGTTGAGCTAAACCATTTATATAAGATTTTAACAAATTAGTATTTAAGTTTGAATATAATCCTATATATGTATCATCATCATATCTTTGGGGCATTTCTAATGTTTTTTGTTTATAAATTGTATCTCTATAATAAACTTGACATAATAATTCTTCGTTATGTTTTTTACTCTCTTTGTGAATGTTATATTGGTTTTGTTCATCAACAAATAATCTTATTTTTTCTTTTGAGAAAGATTTTAATTTTTTAACTAATTCTTTAATATTGACATAATTGATAATTTTAGTTTCTATCCAATCAGTATTACTAATTGGCAACACTGCTCTAATAAAACCATAAACATTATTATGACCTATTATAACCATATTTTCTTTATTTAATTCTACATAAGCAACATCATTATACTTACTTACAATATCCATAAATTTTATAAATGGATCCCCAGGGAAAATACAATAGTTAGTTTCTATAGAAGGTAAACCTTTTGTTTGTTCTCTAAATATTTCGGCTAGTAATTCAAATAAAATATTTACATCTATACATAGATAATTATTATTATTATCAAAACATTTATTTTCAAATCCCGTTGATCTCGTCGAATAAGAAGAACAGGATGATGCGGAGGAATATAATTTTTTTAAATTTGGTTTTTCCATTTTTTTATTTTTATTGGAAAAAATTTTATTTTTTCATTATTATTAGAAAAAATTTTAGTTTTTTATTTTTATTAGAAAAAAATTTATTTTTTTATTTGTATTAGAAAAAATTTTATTTTTTTTATTGTTAAAAAATGATGTTACCAAATGTTGTTGGAGGTGCATATATCCCGAATAATCGTGAATTAGAAATAGAAAATTATATCATGAAAACTGGAGACGTTTTATCTGGTCCATTGCATCTTTCTGTTCTTCCGCAACAAAATACAGAGTTAACAAATAAACAATATGTTGATGCACAAATCAATGACTTAAAAGAAAAATATATAAACGATGTTTTGGTTCCACTGATGAATGAATTAAAGTTGCTTAAACTTAATGACAAGTCATTAAACGAAAAATTATTAAAACTTGATAAAAAGGATAGAGAGCTAGAAGCAGATATAGCAAAACTTTTTAAAAAGATTTCAGAACAATCAAAAATTTTAATACCACTTTCTATAAAGTTAAAATCTGCAGTCATTAAAAATAAACATCAGATATAACTATTGAAAGAACAATTAGAAGATGAAATAGAAAATCTACCTGAAAGAATTAAAAAAAATTTAAAGCAGTTACAAACTACATTCCAAAAAAGTGTTGATGAATTGAGTTCTAAAATTACTCAACAAATGAAAAAGATGAATAGAATAATAAATGAAGTAAACTCACTTAATCAAAGAGTTGATAAAATGAAAACTCTTAAAATAATTTAGAAAATGAATTAAAGAAAAATTTACAAGAAAACTCTAAAGAAAATAAAGAACAGTTAGATTCTGTTAAAAGACAACTAGATGTTCTTAAAATTAAGTTAAATGCTCTTAAAACGGCGTTGAAGATGAATCAGGAGAAAATGCAAGTTAATAGAAAAGAAATTAAAGTACATCACACGCTACTTGACGCAATAGATAAAGTGCAAAAGAAAATTAATAAAGTTATCACGAAGTTGTTGGACATTCACAAACGTAAATCCTAACGTAAATATTTTTCCAAAAAGTCAAATTTAATCTTAAAAAATGCCTATAATTTATAAACACAATCTTAAACATATTGCTTCAAATCAAAAAATTGCTCATGAACCATGTATGAAATCTGTTTACCATTATGACAGTGTAGAAACAATTAAAAAAGAAGGGGCTGGCATCTTTTCTGGTATTGGAAGTATCGTTAACTTAATTAAAAATAATAAAGATTTGATTTCATCTACTGCGGAAAGAGCAGCTGCTATAGGTAGTACAGCTAGTGCAATATCAAATGCTGTTAAGTCTCAAAACGAATTAAAACAACTACAAGCTATTCGTAAACTTAGGAATGATTCTGAAGAACTAAAAAAATTAAAAAAACTTTCAGAGGAAACAAAAAACAAAATTGCTAACATAGCTGTAGGGGATGATAGTAAATAGGAGAAGAAAACATGCGTAGCCCTAGAACGTTCAATTGAAGAAATAAGAGGCAATGGTCTAGCAAAATTCTAAAATTATATTATAATAAAATTTTTTTTAGTAAAATTTTTTTATATACATTTTTTAGTAAAATTTTTTTAGTAAAATTATTTTAGCAAAATTTTTTCTGGGTGTGTGAAAAACAAAAAGTCAAATTATTTTTTTAAAAATGTCTTCGCTTATCGAAAATAAATTTAGATTAGACGATCCTCCGTTCGTCAGTTACAATCAAAAAAAGAATGACTATATAAGAATTGCTACGAATCCCGGATCTTCCAGTAGAGTAAATACTGGAGGTGATTTAATTTTTGAAGTTGATAATCAACAAAGTTATTTATATTTACCTGATTCATTTTTACACTGTGAATATTCTTTATATAGTGATGCTAATTTTACAACACCATTACCAGATACCGATAATATTGCACTAGAGAATAATTTTTTCCATGATTATTTACACAAATGCGTTTAGATGTTGCAACTCAAAATATAGAAACAAGAAGTGATTCTCCAGGTGTAATTGATACAATGCTTAGATTTGTAACAATTGGTGAAAATAATAAAAAGTATGAAATCGAAGGTTGGTTTCCTGATACTAATGATGGTATAATTGTTGATGATCTAACTCACGTTGGAACAGATGCCGCAGGAATTGCGAAAGATGTAGAAAATATTGCAAAACATTTAAATAAAACAAATAATGATGCATATAAAGAAAGACGTGAATTTAACAAGAAAAGTAAACAGACAGTAAATTGGTCATTGTCTCCATTATTCGGATATTTAGATTATGACAAAATATCATATCAATTAAAATTTAAATTAATAATTCATCGTACAGCAAATAATGAATTAATCTTTTGGTAAAACTGGAAAAAAAGCATATTTAAAAATTGATAGACTTGAATGGTGGATTAAGCATATTACTCCTAGTTTAGAGATTGAAACCGTTATTGCAAAAAGATTAAATACTAGCAAACCAATTCCAGTAAATTTTCTAAAGCGTACTGCTAGTTCAGTAACTTTTTAACAAAGATTTAACTGGCATTTTACTAGAACTTCGAATACACCAAGATATTTATTACTAACTTTTCAAAGAAATAATTCTCCAAGTTTTGATAAGAACAACAATCTCTTCCATATTAATACAATTCGAAGTTTAGAAGTTGCTTTAAATCAAACCCGATATCCAATTGATCCATTAAGATTCGATGAGGCTAATAATCAATTTATGGAAGGATATGATTCTTATCGAAATCTTTGTATAGAATTTGGAGTTGAACCACAATTAACTCCTGGAGATTGGAGACATTTATATCCTGTTTTCTGTTTCGATTTAAGTGCACAATCTGAAGATATTATCAAGACTGGTTGTGATGTAACAATTAATATTGAAAAGAAAGATTCCACAACTTCATTGATGGCTTAGGGTTTATTGCTAGAAGATGTAAAATATTCTATTGAAATTCTTAATGGAAAGATGGCTAGGATTAATTAATTTTTTTTTCATAACTTAAAATTTTTTATAACTAGAATAGATCAAAAATTTTTGATAACCTAAAATTTTTTCATAACTAGAATAGATTAAAAATTCTTAACTTAAAATTTTTCATAACTAGAATAGATAAAAAAATTCTTAGATTAAAATTTTTTCATAACTACAATAGATTAAACTTTTTGATAACTTAAATTTTTTTTGTTAAAAATGTCGCAAGCGAAAAGTAATAATAATAAAACTGTTGAATTAAAATTACGTAATATTGTTGACAAAAATACCCCTAAAACTATTACGATTAACAAAAAAAAGTATTTTATAAGTAAACCAATGATAGAGAATATTCAATTACAAGAAGAAAAGAATGGGGGGATTCTCCCATTAATTCCACTAATAATAGGTGGCATAGCAGCTGCGGGAAGTGTTGCAGGTTGGACAGCTGGTATTGTCCAAGCAGTAAATAAAAATAAATCAGAGAAGGCAGCATTAGAAGAACAAAAACGTCATAATAGAGAGTTAGAGAAAGTTGCTAGGGGTGACGGAATAGTAGATAATTTTATTAGTAAATTAAATTTAGTTGATGAAGGAAAACGAGTTCTCAAAAACATTCTACATAATGTTTATGATTTAATTGAAATAAAAGAAGCGAAAGATGGTTCTGGAATATATCTAAGTCCTAGCCTGATAAGGTAATAACCTCAGGACCTTTGGTTCAATAGGTTAGTAACCTCAGGACCTTTGGTCCGATTCGGTAAAACTTTTATTTTATCTTTAAAAATTTTTTTATCTTTAAAAATGGATTCTACAAATTGCGAAAATTTAATTAAATTAAAAATTGGTAATTTAGATTTATTAAATTATCTATTAGACAAAAATGAAAACTCAAATTGTAAAATTTATGAAGGTAATGACATACAAAAAACATTAGAAAACTTTCCTGGATTTATTTGGAGTAAATATTCAAAAGAAAAACATCTTCCTGGTCATTCATATACCGGCCCAGGAACTCGATTAGATATAAGACTAGATGAGAATAATAATCCAAAACCAGGTGAAGAACCAATAAATAGAGTAGATGCGGCAGCTTCCAGACATGATTTAGCTTATCGAAATCATGACCTAAGTTCTCGACATGCAGCTGATAAGAAGATGATTCAAGAATTAGATAGTATTCAGAATCCTTCTTTTAGAGAAAGAATTGAAAGAATGTTTGTTAAGAAAGCTTTACAAGCAAAAATATTATTCGGTCACGGTATTGATCCGTCAGCAAATGAATTGATAGCAAAGCTGTCTGAGAGCAACGCTCGAACATACGCGTCTGAAATTCATAAAGAATATAGAAGGCCTAAATATTTATTGAAAGTAAAAGTATTTAATAAATTTTTTAATAAATAATATTTGGAGTGCTGATCTTATTCATATGCCGAATGATTCTGATTATAAATACGCATTGACCGTTATAGATTTATATACACGTTATGCTTGGGTAAAGCCTTTAAAAACAAAAGTGGTCTATCAGTTAAATATGCGTTTGAAGAAATCTTAAAAGAAAGTAATAGAGCGCCAAAAAAATTGTTTGTTGACAAAGGGTCGGAATTTTATAACGGAAATGTTCAGCCACTATTTGAAACTGTTTATTCAACTTAAAATGCTGGAAAGGCTGTAGTGATAGAAAGATTCAATCGGACGTTAAAAAATAAAATTTTCAAGAAATTTACTCAGCAAGGAAATCAGAAATGGTTGAAGATATTACCAGGAATTTTAGAAGACTATAATAATAAAGTTCATTCAGGTATTGAAGAAACTCCAAAGAATGCTTCTGACGACACTGATTTAATAAGAAAAAAAATATTCGAAAATAATTATTCGAATGAGAGTAATCCTAATTTACAGGAACGTAAGCCGAAATTTAAGACCAGAGATAGAGTAAGGATATTTAAGTATAAGAATAAATTTGAAAAAGGTTTCACAGTCTATTAGACTAAAGAGATATTTGAAGTTTGTAAAATAAACCAAACTTATCCGATTACTTATGAAATTAAAGATTTAGATAATGAGGATATCAGAGGCCGATTTTATGAAAACGAATTACAACGAAGTGATTTTTAATTATCATTATCATTATTTATTATTATTCAATTCTAACATAATATCTAGAAATGGTACTCCTTTTTGTAATTTCAATAAAGCATAAAGACATAATTGACCACAATAAGTAGTTCCTGGTTTTTGAATTTGAAATGTATTATAAGTTCCATTGCCAAGTAATTTTTTAACTTCGTTTGTTGGAGGCAATCCATAAGAGTCGAAATAGTAATTATCTCCATTTTTATTAGACATACCTTCAGACCAATGTACACCTTTTTGACCCCCCGTATGAAGATTTGTTATGAAATTTATAGTTGGAACTTTGTTCCAGGAACTTAAGGTTCCTGTTGGCTCATCTTTAATCAATTGTAATTCGTCTCTCATCAATATGTGAAAATTCTTTATTCCCAAATGATTTGCGATTTTCTTTAGATCAAAATTCGTTGTTGTTTGTGTTCCATATAATTTTAAGAACTCATTAATGTTGCTCATTTTATAATAAAAAAATTCTTTTAGGGACCCCTTGAAGTCAGGTGGGGGGAATTGATTTAAAACTGTTCTCTAATGATGACTTTCCTTACTACTTATTCGATTTTGAAATGATTTAATTTAATATAAATTAAAACGTTACATTTGTAAGGAATCAGTTTATTAGTAGAGTTAGTGTTTCGTACATCTTTAATCAACTGCAATTCATTTCTCATCGATAGGTGAAAATTCTTTATTCCCAATTGATTAGCGATCTTATTTAAATCGAAATTCGTAGTTGTTTGTTTGCCGTATATTTTTAGGAAGTCTCTAATGTTACTCATTTTTATAGAAGATAAAATGTTTCTATTATATTCCCGCAAATGTGAAATTAAATAACAACACATGGACATTTCTCTTTGGTTACATCCACTTTGCATACATTCAATTTGGATACATTAAATTACATGTAAATTTGTCCACGCGTGGACACGTTTTAATTGGT